>BDUI01011321.1:31505-46782 GCA_002335545.1 Apodemus speciosus
TCTCTCTCTTTCCCTCTCTCTCTGTGTCTCTTTCTCTCTCTGTCTCTCTCCTTGACCTCTGTCCTTCTGTACCCTTCTTAATATTTTATGAGACATGAGAGGCAAGGTAAGCCCTTGGGGATTCAAATGGGAGAGAGAACAGAGCCGGAATCACTCACTGCATCTTTGGAGTGTAACTAATCAGAGTTCCTTCCTTTCCCTTAAAGGAAGCATGGCCAGAATTGTTGAGGATATGGTGCACTTGGACATAATGCCTCTAAGAAGAGCCATGCTTTTATCAGTTCTGTTGAAAAGACAAAGTATTAAATTCTTCAGTGGCAATTCCCTAAGGCAAAGAGAGGAAATTCCAATTTTGAAACATGGAAAATATCCCCAGCATTAAGCTATTTTAGAAAGCTATGGTTGAGCCCTTCATCTGAAGAACTAGTCACAGAACATCTGTCACCCATAAGCACATTTTCCAGTAATGGGTGGGTCCCAGAAAAGGCCAAGTTGGTCTGATTCCAAGTGTGGACCAAGACATTTACAATTTATAGAATTAAAGGACTGAGAGATTTGAAACATACATGTTTCAACCTTCCAATCTCACCTGCATATGAACAGGGATGGGAACATTACTGTTTTATAAAGTAGCCAGTTGCAGTGTTTTGAGTCATATCAACTGCAAAAAAAAATGTCTCAATCATGTCCAACTAAAACCTATCTCCTTTCAGTCCCTCCTCTCAAGAAAGGGGTACTCAGCATTACCCTCTGTATTCTGGGGACTGTTTTGCCTTCTTTGTTAGATAAACCCAACTGGCCAAAGGGTGTCAATGCAGATATCAAAGAGAAGTGTAGGAAGCTGAGGGCACCCGAATCTGGAAAGAGGAAAGTTAATATATTTTAAGGTAGTGTTGAATCATATTACAGAGACCAAGACACATATCTGGGCAGAGTACTCTGAATAATTATGCTGACAGCAGGCATGAATTAATACTGTCTTGGCTTCCATGAACATCTCAATAAAGTTAAAAAAAATAATCCATGGACATGAACTCACCAAAACAGTCCCTATTCCCTGTGAGCATAGAGAAAGCCTTTGCTTGCCCTCATTACTACTCCCATGACACAGATGAACACATACCTGAACAGGAATACCCACTTGAGGGTGTATAATATGGTTACAATAACACATAGCTCTAAATAAACTTAGGACTCACAGTGTGGGCTGATGTGAAGCCCCTTGTTTTAGGTGCAGACACAGTTTAGCCTGGATCATTTTAAGGCACTTCCAGACTCTGCGAGGGTGGAAACCCTGTGAATGAGCCTGGATCTTCAGTTTGTTTCTCCAATCAAAGCCACATGGGAGAACCACTGACCAGAGGCAGCCCCAGGAGACTATGTGAGCAAGATGGGAAGTTCTGCAGTGTTAATCCTCTGAGAGTGGGTTATTTTCACAGAGCAGTTAGTCTACCACAAGTAATGTCGATCCAAGGCAAGGTAACACCAAGATCAAACTTCAAAAACCATTTCAACAGACTCAAAATCTGAAAGTTTATGCATAGACTATTAGTACAATTATACTAATTAGTGATTTTTCTACATTATCTATAGCAGAATCATTTGTTATAGCATGAATTTAAAATTATTTAAACCCCCAGTAATACTAAATTCAAAAGATTGTATATTTTCAATATGAATGTTAAGCAAATATTCTAAATGTAGAGAAAAATTTTATGCATATTAGAAGAAATCCATGCTACCACACAGATAACAACTATTTAATCTTAAAGAACTTACAAACTAGAGCAATGGAATAGTGGGGCTAATATTAAGTACCAAGAAATAGCCACAAGAAGTCAGAGATAACTATAATGTAGCAAAGAAGCAAGAAAGATCACATCTTCCATGTCTAAGAGCCTGTGTTACGCAGGATGAGGAAACTGATGAGCTGAGTGGTAAGTTCAGAGACTCGTATCAGACAGTGTTTCAGCATAAACCTTTTCCTAAGACTGTGTTTCTGACATTAAGAATAAAATGATTAGGAAAGGCTCATATATCATCTCCATGCATTGCTGAATACCAGTAACTTCATTTACTGCAACATTTTTTCATCCCAAATGATCTATAATAAACATTTTTTGAAGCTCAGAGTGAATGCAGAGAATAATTATAACTTTCTTTCAAATGTTTTATTGTTCTCTTAGTTTAAGATTATATCAACATAAACAATTTCCATACATTTAATGCCAGAATTGTGTCTTTTTAGCCTCTCCACAGACTTGAAAATTGAATCTTTGCAATTCTATTCTAAAGTAGAATTCTCACTATTCTAGCAAGGAAAAATTAAAGATGTAACAATATCCAAATTTGAAAATATAACATTTAATTAAAAGAATAAATTATATTTAGTGACTTCTGGTTTCTTTTCCCCCCAGTTTTATGTTTTCCAGTAATTGATTTTGTTTCCATTCCCATTTTGCTTGGGCTTTGCAAACATTATTAAAAATGGTCATCTAGAAGCAAAGTCAGAGACACTTTAGGCATCTAAGAATTTTAATGATGAATCTAATTAATCTTCTCCAATCAGTGTTCAGAAAACTAATAATAATAATAATAATAATAATAATAATAATAATAATAAAAGTATTGCAGGCCAAACTCCACTTACAAAGAATGTTTTGTGTGCCATATGTATTAATGTATGGTGTGCATGCATGTGTATTCATATTCACATTGTTCTGTTATATATGTGTGGGCACATTTTTGTATATTTGTGTGTGTGGTATATATGTGTGTGTGTGCATGCATATGGGTGTGTGTGTGTGTGTGTGTGTGTGTGTGGTATGAGCCAAACTTAACATATGTCTTTCTCAATTTGCTTCTATCCTTTTTCATAATGATACAGGCTTTTTTTACTGGACCCAAAACACATGAATATGGCTAATACAGCAAGCCAGATCCTCTCTTCTCACCTATTGACATCTACAATTACAGATGGTCTGCTGTGCCCATTACACAGGTGCTAAGGAATCAGACTTAGGTCCTTACTCTTACATGCAGGTAATCTTGAACCAGCTGAGACATCTTTTCAGCTGTAATAACACTTTTTAAAATATAAGTTTTATATATAATTTATCCATAGGGGACATTCTTAACATATATCATAGTTTTTACTTGTACTATAGAACATACTTCATTCAAGAATCCCATCAGGGAAAGAATGCTCAATGATAGAACCATGTGTTCATAGAGTACGAATCTTTAACTCAAACTCAGAAACAGTAAAACAAATATATCAGTAGCCAAATATTTAAAACAGTTCCACCTTTCTTTATTCTCAAAGTGTTCAGGACACAAAAAGAGTAGTCTAGAGGCAATAGAAATCCATTTGGCTACATAGTATTAACTGACACGCAGTATAAGGGACACTGGTTACTGAGGTTACCCAATTTTGTAATCCACTCCAGCTCATTCATAATGTTGTTGCTATTTCATAAACTAGTCAACATGCATTAATTTAACCTTAAATAAAAGTCTATTTTATGCCATGCTACTTCACTAATGACAATTTTATTGCTTGTCTTAATGGGAGAATCAGAAATTCTACAGTACAGTGGGATAGTTTCAGATGCTAAAAAGAGGTCATTTTTTTCCATGGGTCAACTGCAGTTCTTGGCTTACTTGAAAAGAACAAACAGATGGCATAGTATTCACAAGCTGGTTAAAACTGGAATTTCGTCCATTTTAAGAAAGTAAAACATGGACTTAGGCAGGAGCCTTCTGGTTTCTGTCTGCTGCTGGAGACCATCCTTGGCCACAGGGTTGCATACCTAGGTGGCACAGGGAGATAGCTAGCCTTCCAGGAGTGTGGACAGGCATGAGAGTACAGGTAGGACCACCCCTAATGCTCAGAGGAACCAGCCCCAAACCCTCAGGAAACAAGAAGCCAGGGGAAGACCAGGACAGGAGTCTTCTGATTTCCATCTGCTCCCAGAGCTGATCCACAGAGCTACATACACAAACATTGCCATGAGGGAGCTGGTCTCGCAGGAGTGCCTACACACCTGTGTACACAGAGAGAACTGGTCTCCCAGGAGTGCCTACACACCTGTGTACACAGAGAGAACTGGTCTCCCAGGAGTNCAATGAATTCATGAAATTCTTAGAGAAATGGATGGAGCTGGAGAACATCATACTAAGTAAGGTTACCCAGTCTCAAAAGAACACTCATGGTATGCACTCACTGATAAGTGTATATTAGCCTAGAATCTTGGAATACCCAAGACACAATCCGCATACCAAATGATGTCCGACAAGAAGGAAAGAGTAGACCTTGGTTCTGGAAAGGCTCAGTGCAGCAGTGTAGGGGAATACCAGAACAGGGAAGTGGGAAGTGGTGGGTGGAGGAACAGGGGGAGGGAAAAGAGCTTATGGAACTTTCAGGGACCGGGAGCCAGGAAAGGGGAAATCATTTGAAATGTAAATAAAGAATTTATCGAATAAAAATAAAAAATAGTTATTTAAAAAAAAAGAAACCTGAAAGGGCCATCTCCTGTAACCAGGAAAGTCTTCTAATGGAGGCATTGAGATTCCAAATGAGCTCTAAAACCATTGACTCACTGCTGTGGGAATTATTTAAATGAGGGTACCACCCTGCCAGGCCTCTGAACCAATTCCCAGCAGGTATCCATCAGGGTGGCTCTCACTGTTGCCACTGAGTCAATCTCTTCCAGCTAGCTCTCACAGCATCCCAGCTGTGTTTCCTCTCTGCCAAAGACTGTGTAAAAGACAGGAGTCCTACATTCCTGCCCAGCACCCACTCTTTCTAAGTACCCAGTAAAACATGACTATTAAACTTGAATAGTTAGCCAAATATATTCATGTGTATGAAACTCCCAATTTCATAATGCTAATTTACAATGATAAGTCTTATCCCAACATTTCTAACCTCTCCAAAACATCAGAAATAAGTCTGAAGCCATCTGGATATCTGCATCTTCCTCTCTGTACCTTGTGGTTCACAGAGTCTCTCTCTCTCCCCTTAGCTCCTCCTCCTCTCTCCCCTCCAATCACTGGCCTCTCACTGCCTCCATGTGAATGGATAGGAAATATCTTGTAACAACTCACAACTTGACCTGCATAAAAGATGTTTATGGATAAAGATGAAGTAGAAATGGAGAGTGTGGCCAAAGAATGACTGGCCCAGATTGAGACACATGGCATAAGGGGAACCTACCCCTGACACTATTAATGATATTTTGCTATACTTACAGACAGGCATCTAGAATAACTATCATCAGAGAGGCATCACCCAGCACGTGCCAAGACCCTCAGCCAAATGTCAGGTAGAGCTTAGGGAATCCTGTTGAAGAAGGGAGGGGAGGAAGGATTGAAGGAGCTGGGAGAGTCAAGGACACCACAAAACTTACAAAATCAAGTAACCTAGGCCCATAAGGGCTCACAGAGACTGAACTTCCAACCAGAGAACATGTATGGCATGAATATAGGCCCTCCGTATAGATGTAGCTATTGTGCAGTTCAGTCTTCATGTGGGATGTCTCCCAACTGTAGGGGCTGTCTCTGACTCTGTTGCCTGTTTTTGGATCTCTTTCCCCTAACTGGGCTGCTTTGTCTAGCCTTAAAAGAAGGTGCAGCTAGTATTGCTGCAACCTGCCATGATAGGTTGATATTCATGGGAGGCCTCCTCTTTTTTGAGGAGAAAGGGAGGAGGTGTGGATGGGGGGGAGGTGAAAGGGAGGAACTGGAATAAGAGGAGTGAGGGAAAGTTGCCACCAGGATGTAAAATCGATTAATTAATTGATTGATTGATTTAGAAAAGAACAGTAAGCTCTTGGAGAGGAATTGGGAAAGTTCAGTTTCAGGGCATCTGGTGCCCTCTTCTGATTCCTTTGAGTACTACATACACATGGTGCACATACATACATGCAGTAAAACACTCACACACAATAAAAATAAATATTTTTTAAAGAAAAAAGGAGAAATTAATTAAATGAAAACTATAAATCTCTCAAATTCAATGAACCTGGAACACAGAAAGCATGAAGAAAACTGCATGCAGGGCCATTGTATTCACTGGGTTTATAACTGGTGGGAAAATATCTTAAACACAGGCCTGGCAAAAGACATGATGCCCCTAAACAACAAATTTTCTCAATAGAAATAATACCAACAAACAGATCATAAACTAGCATCCTTCAAAGTAATGCGACTGGGCTTGCGGGTTGTGAGCAGCTGAAAACAGAAGACAGTGGTGGAGAGAAGATGAGAGAAAGAGAAATGGGGTGGTGCAGGAGGGTAAAGTCTTTGGAACTGCAGCCTGTGCTCCACACTTTGGTTAAGAGCTTCGCAGCAAGCTGTGGTCTGTGGGATTTGGTTTGATGTATGATTCCAGAGGGAAAAGAGTGGAAGTAGAGGAAGACTAAAAGAGAAAACAATTAAAGGAGTTAGCCTACTCACTTTCAATGTCATAAACATGCTACTTAAATAACTCAGTAATTTTTTCTTCTGCAAAGTTATAACAGCAACCCTAGTATATTACCTATTCACTTTCCCATTTTTTTCTGCTGATAGAGATTTTTGGGAAATTATCTTGCTCTTCTATAGTATGCCCATATATNTCAGAAATATTTTCATGTAAATCTTTGATTTTTTTCACAAAATGTTTTTACTTTCTTTTTCATGAAAAAAAGAAAAAGAAAAAAAGAAGTTAGACTCCAGAGAACCAAATAACCCATTAAAAATGGGGTACAGATCTAAACAAATAATTCTCAACTGAGGAATACCGAATGCCTGAGCAGTATCTAAAGATATGTTCAACATCCTTAGTCATCAGGGAAATGCAAATCAAAACAACTCTTAGATTCCACCTCACACCAGTCAGAATGACTAGTATGAAAAACTCAGGGGACAGCTGATGCTAGAGAAGATGTGGATAAAGAGGAACACTCCTCCAATGTTGATGGGATTGCAAGCTGGTACAACCACTCTGGAAAACAGTTTGGTGGTTCCTCAGAAAATTAGACATGGTACTAACTGAAGACCCAACTGTATCACTCCTGGGCATATACCCAGAAGATGCTTCAACATGTAATAAAGACACATGCTCCACTATGTTCATAGCAACCTTATTTATAATTGCCAGAAGCTGGAAAGAACCCAGAGATCCTTCAACAGAGGAATGGATACAGAAAATGTGGTACATTTACACAAAGAAGTACTACTCATCTATAAAAAAAGAATGAATTCATGAAATTCTTAGGCTAATGGATGGAACTAGAAAATATCATCCTGAGTAAGGTAACCCAATCACAAAAGAGCACACATGATATGCACTCAGTGATAAGTGAATATTAGCCCAGAAGTTTGGAATACCCAATATACATTTCAGAGACCAAATGAAACATAAGCAGAAGATGACCTTGTTGGTCATCAAAAGGAGGAGAGGCCCTTGGTCCTGAGAAGGCTGGTTGCCCCAGTACAGGGGAATGCCAGGACAGGGTAGAGGGAGTGGGTAGGTTGGTGAGTAGAGGGAGGAGAGATGGGATAGGGTGTTTTTGGTGGGGAAACCAGGAAACAGGATAACATTTGAAATGTAAACAAAGAAAACATCTAATAAAAAGAAAGTAAATCATAAGTATTCTTAAATCCCAGTAAGGTGTACAGTGTAGAAACTTTTGGACAGAACATAACCCGACTCGGAGAAAAGTGTAAGATATGACTGTTCAGCTAGTCAATCTGCAGGCCCTCCTTCATCCTTTGTCACTGGTTACTGGTGACTCCTCTGTTACCAGTTACTGTGGCTCCAATCAAGGGTGAAGTTTTACTCTATGGTTTGTTCTATTTTCACATTCATTAATATTTTTAGTTTGAAATAAGAGGGTAGTACTCCAATATATATAAATATTCCAAAAGTGTGCATTTTAGCTGAGTTTATGCATCTAGAATGTAAAACGCCAACCAAGTGGCAGTTATTAGCTTGAAATCTCGCAAAATCTATCAATTTATCTCTTAGGAAGCTAATCACTATATTTGTATAAGCATCCCTTGGGGTTTTTATTCTTTCTTTTCTGTTATCAGGAACAGGGACATTGGAAGAATATTTTTCAATTGACTAGTTAATTTTAATCCATGCACTGGTCTATATACTATGATCATCTGCATCCCAAATTCTGGAAGCAACTAAAATTATTTGTTAGGAACTCCTTTCAGACAAATAGATGGGGTAATTTGGAGAATAAATAAAAGATATTTGGAGAAACACCTAAGCAGAAGCAGCATATTTTCTATAGTACATCAATGATAGATTGATGAATGTGTTTAATAGATATAAATTATAAACTATTGTCAATAATATCAAATATATCTTGTGTTTTGAAATAAGAAAAATATTTTAATATTCTGTATATTGGGTTATAGTTATTGAAATTATTGAATATCAATAAAATATGCATATGAAAATACACTTGACCTGTGAAAATGAAGCAACCAGATTATCTCCATGTCCTGATACATCAGGCACAATTTATTCTCTTACAAATGATGTCAAGCATTGCGAGTTCAGAGTGTTATATGAACGTTTGATGATATGAAGTTCAGTATTTAAAATTTAAGATTAAAACAAAATACATGAATTTCACAATTGTCTTCTAAAAGTGCATAGAAATAGAAGAAATAAAAATTTACTACTAATTTTAAAATAATTTAAAATTATTGTCTTCAAATAGCTTTTATTATAAGATGATAAAATCATGTGTTTTTACCTTTGTGATGTGTGAGAAATACTACAGTATTTCAAAGCACTGAAAATGTTTCAAATATAGAAGGAAAAGAAGATTTTTAACCATGAATCAGTAGTTAGAACAAAATGACTTGTGAACAAAGATATGTTTCTGTCTTATCTGGATATAGAAGATTAGACATATTTTCATATGGCCCTCACACTTCTTTAACCCTCAAATTATTCATCAGACTATTTCTGTTCTATCAGTTTCTTTCCATAGATACATTACACAAGTATTATTGAAGAAATGCTTTTGAGAACATGCCAATTGTTTCTTAACTGATAAACATTTGCATTATAAAAACAAATATATGCTCATTTAAATAATCCTGGATTAAAATAAATATGGGCACATAAAGGGGATATGGATAATGTCTCTGAAACTTGCTCTACGTATCCAGTATAACTAACACAATATTCACCATGGTGTGGCTGTAATATGTGCCTGTATTTAAGAAGGGACCTCTTCCATTGTGTGTGTGAGCAGCCATGAGAAACATGGATAAAGGAATGAACAGGTTTCCATTTGGTAATTTGATGTCTTTACAATTTCATAATTACTTATTGCACAATTCATATATCTCAGAAGATGGAAAAATCCTGAATGACAAACAGATTTTGTTGCAAGTCTGTGGGTTTAACAGCTCCAATTGCACCTGTTCATTTGCCTGGGTTTTACCACCTCCCCTTCAGCTGCATGATCTATTTTATTTTGACATTTTAAATACAAGCTTCCTTGAGATAAAATGTGACTGAGTCCTTTGGAATGTTTTTTGGCATGGATCATTTTTAGCAAAATAGATGTGCTTTAATAATACATACTATTCTACACCTGCCAATGAGCTTCTACCTTTACTGTACATCCAGAAGAGTCATGAATAACCAAGGCATTCCTATGGTGCCAATCTGTTTTTAGCACCAATACATGTAAATCATTATTTACTTCTGCCTGGAAGTTGTGTGAATGGTCCCCTATTTTTAATCACAAACTTATCTACTGATAATATTTATATTTTTTAAAATATATGAAGAATAGCAGGCTGAAGACATTAGCTATGTAATACATATTGATAGAGCTCTGAAATAGACACATCCTGGAGGATCCTCATCTRGAGACAGCATCAGTCTTTCCAATGTGAAGATAACAGATTGCTCTCATCCAGAACAGTCATGAAGTATAATTTCTGAAAAAGTTCTAATTTCAAGCTTGTACATGTAAAATAAGTAGCCACAAAGGGAAAGCCAATAATAAATAAAAGCATAAATAAAATAATTGAGAGAAAAATTAAAAATATCTGGAACATCTTTTTACAGCATTTCCTGAAATATAAGAAATAGAAGAAAACAGATATCCTATCATGAAAAATAGATCTAAACCAAGCAAGCACTGAGGGAAGTTACAAAGATGCAGTAGAATACCACATCTGAAGACACCAAAGGAAACCTTCTGTAATGTTAAGCAGTTTGGTTAGAAAATAGCCACTGAGTGCTGTTCTCAAATCTTCTGTGGAGCAAACACACACATGCACGCACTGATCTGTTCCTAGCAATTGTGACCATTCTCTCTCTAAGGTACTTTGTCTTCTTCTTCAGACATCACAGAGAAGCCTATCTAACAGACTGTACTGTCTAGTCTTCCCTACTTGCCTCTCGCTGATCACAATAGCCTAAAACTGAAAAACTGTGTAAACTCACTTTTCATTTTAAATGACAAGAATTATTGGGTGCTTTATAAAGTTATAATGTTCAATTTCTGTCATAAATAATACACGTGTACATGTTTCAAACAATAGACCAATTAGACATATTCTAAGTGTGAATCACTGGAAAGAAAACAGATCCATACTAATTTTAGCATAAATATATAGGCAACTTTTAAGAAATATTTGGGAAAGACTGCAAAGGCGGCAGGAATCAGATATTACAAGCAAGTGATATGTTTGCAACTAACTTCTCTCACAGATCTGCTGAGTGTCTGAGACTCAAATTTATATCTTAAAAATTCTATACTTTCTACAGCTATCACAAGCTGTCACTAGGAGCTGATGCTGCTCCATCATTTCTAATAATGAAGAAGCTTTGGGAGGTCAGGAATAAAACACAGACCTCTCAACCTCTTCAATCCTAGGCCCGCAATATGTTGACAGTTGATCTTGTATTTTCCCAGCTGTCTCCTTCAGCAATTTTCTTCCAAAGGGGAAAAAATTAGCATTCATAATAAATAAAAAAAAATACCCAATGGGAAGTGTTTGTTAAAATCATCTCAACAAGCATATCAATGATTTTAATTTTTGTTTTGTATGTATATGTTTGCATTTTGTGACAATTTACATATGTCTGTGGGGGGAGGAGGTAAAACTGCACTGGTGTGTGGAAGCCAGAGAGCAAGGTCAGAGTGTCTACTTCTGTTGATCTCTACCTTGTTTGTATGTTTGTTTGTTTGTTTCTGGCTAAGTCCCTCACTGAACAATGAGCATAGCATTCCAGCTGCCAGCTAGCCAGCAAGCCCCGAGGATCTACCTGTGTCTGCCCTGGTCCTCCTCCAGTGCTAGAAGTATAGACATCTGCCACCAAAACCATGCCTGGCTTCTAAGTGGGTGCCGGGAATCTAAACTTAGAACTTCTCGCAAGGTAGGGACTTTACAAAACTGAATTCCCTCCTTGGCCCCAAATCCACTTTGGCCTGAATGACTATAAAATCACAACCACTCTCCTAGAAAGTTACTATAGATACTTTCCCTCAAAACTAGACTTCACTTCCATTCCTTTCCACTTTGGAAAACCCATCTGTTAAACCTTTGAGTCAAGCTCCCTTTCAACAACRTCTCAACTTTTACATATATTGGGTCCCATGTCCTTGGCAAAATAAGGAGAAAGGGACACAGCAGTCCACGAATGTGGGACTGTCTCATGAGAGCATAGATGTTAATTACCTCATTGGAAAAAAGATCAGTTAGAAAGTCATCTATATATGCAGAGGGTCTACTACTGTTTTTGACTAAAGTTAGTCCTTGAGTTATTAATCTGGTTCACTTCCTCTCATCTCAATGAAAGTTCTGAGAAGGGAATTTCATCATGAACTAGCAAGGTGTGATGGCAAAGCCAAGATAAAGAGCCACTCCTCCATCCACACAGTAGACAAACTGTCCTGAAGTATATAAGATTTTGATACAACCATTTTTCAAAAAAAAATTGTACCAGAAGAAAATGGTTTTATATTTTTGCAGCCATAAAATTTAGATTATACTATTGGGTAGATTAAGTATTGCAATGACACCAATTCTTCCCAAATCAATTTGTATATGTAATTTTTAAATGAAATCCCAATGGAATCTATTTTGTAACAAAAAAATGTTCAAAATTACATCTCATAAAAACAGCAGGGAACTATTAAAAATAATGAAAATGAAGAAGAAATACTGAAACAAGAGGACTTATTCTATTCTAAGAGCCAATAATTAAAATCAGTGTGATATTGGCATGAAATCTTTCAGACAGATCAGGAGAACAGTACAGATAACCCTGCAACAGATTTAGAAAAACAAGAGCAGAAATGACTGCAAACTATTGATATTGACTAATTAGCTTCTGGGACAAAATAATATATTGTATTTTTAACCTTTCATGAGATAAGTAGATAATAGATAAATAGGTAAATAGATAATAAGAAGATGGTATATATACTTGAAAGATGATAGACAGTTGAAAGGTGATAGAGTTATAGATATAGGTAGATGGTATATAGATGATAGAGATAGACAGTTGACAGATAATAGATAATGTATAAATAGGTAATAGATAGATGATAAATATAGTAGACAGTTGATAGATAATAGATAATGTATAAATAGATATATGATGATGATAGGTGATAGAATCTGAACTGTATTGCAATTGAAAAATGTATAAAAATGATAAATCTCTAAAAATTTGGGAAAATACTGTTAAAGTAATCTCAAAAAGTAAAAAAACATGGAAAGTATAAAAGGTGTTAAATAATTTGGAGAAATCAAATTTCAAATATTATATGTTTTTATGCCATAAAATAGAGATAATATAGGCCTATGAATATAAAATTTTGACTATTCAAGTGGAAATGTTCAGCTTGCCTAAGACTGTCAACTCCATAACCAGTGTAACCTCCACTGGGTGGAGAAAATGACAAGGATGTGGATTTCCCATAGTTTTGCATTTTTGCTCAACTATTTATGGTGTGAAAGGAACAGGACAGGTATGTATGCAGTTGGGGGCGTCATTAGGCCTGGAAGATACAAACAGAAAGCTTCATAATGTCTACCATAGTCGTTCTGTAAGTAGGATTACCTTCAGAGGAGGACAGACTAGCTTCCTTTTAAAGCCTCAGCAATATTTATGATAACCTTCTGAAACCACTGGCAGGTGCCTCTGTGATCTGGCTTGGGAAGTCATTCTGGGTTTTGTACCAACTCAGTGTCTTATTTAGCTCCTTTTTTGTGAAAGTATACCATGAATAAGAGATATCTTAGAAAGCATTTAACTACGAGCTTGTTAATAGTTTTAGAGGTTTAGTCTGAGGTCATCAAGGTGGAAGTCAGGCAAGATTGGCAATGGAGAAAGTAGAAGAGAGCTTAGCATCTGAATGGCAGGCAGTAGGCAGACAAGAAAGACTGGGCCTAACATGGAATTTTGAAACTTCTAATTCCATCCCCAATAACACAGTTCTACTATCGTATGACTAAGCATTCAAACATATGAATTTATGACAGCCATTCTCTTTCAAACCACCATATGAGGTAATTTTTTCTTTGCTTTTGATTTTGTATTTCAAGACAGGGTTTCTCTGTGTAGTGCTGGTAGTTCTGGAAATTGTTTAGCAGACCAGGCTAGCTTTGAACTCACAGGCATCTGCCTGTCCCTGAGTTACAAGTGCCAGGATTGAAGGCATGCTGCACCATGCCTGGCTTAGGGAACTTTTAATTTTTGTTAAGCTCTAATTTCTAAATCTGTCATTTGTATGTTTAGACACAAAGGTTAGCATTTATTTCATGCTGTAGTAAAATAAAACTGTCATCTGTTTTGAGTTCACATCTGCCTAGTGCAAAACAAACCCTTTTCAACCTGTTTGTCACATATAATATGTAATAAAGAAGAAACAATTCTAAATGCTTTAAAATCAATAAGCAGAAAGGAGAGAGAGAGAGAGAGAGAGAGAGAGAGAGAGAGAGAGATGCCCACACTAGAAAGCATGAAGGATATTAAGAACGAAGAAGAGGCAGCAGCAGCCGTGCACCGAGTCTCCAGCAGTGAATCTTGAACACTGTAATTGCCTAGTGATAAATTTGTGAGAATTAACTTTCTTACTAATGAAGCAACACAAATTTGTTAAAACTTGTGCAACTAGGATTTAAAAAATTGTTTGCAGCCTAAGGAAAATCTGAATGTTCTAAAGAGGCAAAGGGGAACATTTTGAATTATAGTTATAAAAATGCACAGAGCTACAGCACTGGGGAATTAGAGGAAAGAGACAGTTATTCACGTGTGGAGAAATATGTGAGCTGAGGTGAGGGAGTGGACACCAGCCCCCAAGAGAGGAATGATCAGATCCATGTGGCTGGAATGAGGAACTGAGAATAAGAAAAGAGTCAGGTGAGGGAGGACAGGCAGGTGCTCTAGCACAAGGTCTGGGATCAGCTTACATGCCCTGGCCTTTATCCAAGGCTTGTTGTGCAGACCTTGGGGTGTGCAGAGGGCTGGGCGGTGAAAGTGGAAGTGGGGCATATTCTTAGAGGTTAGAATAGGAATATCTTCTTTGAGATATTTTACCTCATGTCTTCATTATATCATTAGTGATTTTTGAAACACTCAGACATATTTTTAATTTTTTTAAAGATTTCTATTCTGTAAAAAGGATCCAGACACTCAMTTGCAGCCTTTGAATAGCAGGAAATTTTCAGGCTATTTGTCTTCAATTATAACTGTTTTATCTCTCATCATTTTGGTATGTTTACCAGAATTGTCATCCCATGTGCAATGTATTTGATACCTTTCTGCACCTACTGGCCCTGCCCAGAACCCCTCCTCTAAGCCTAAGGATTTGCATGTGTAGTATGTGTGTGTGCATATGTGTGTGAGTGTGTGTGCATGTGTGTTTGAGTGTGTGTGTGTTTGTGTTTGTGTGTGTCTATGTGAGTTTCTTTACCTACCACATTTTGTTTTCTCCTTTTTCTTCTTATTTCCACAGTCTCGATTGTACAACTGTGAGTTCTTAAGATTAAACACACACATGCAAGCGTCCACATATCTTTTCAAAATACTTTTCTGTTTGACCTGCTGTCGAATCTACAGCCCAGTTTTACAATTCTGAAAATCATTTGAGAAAAGCTCCGGTGTTTTCTGTGCTATGTCTAGCTCCAATTCTATGGTAACATAACATTGAGCAAACCATGTTTGATGACCCGGGCAGCAGGGACACCAAGCTCAGCCTCCTGCCACTTCCAGGCATGAGTGCTGTGCTAC
>BDUI01011323.1:4555-18959 GCA_002335545.1 Apodemus speciosus
GCAGAGGCAGGCAGATCTCTGTGAGTTTGAGGCCAACCTGGTTTACAGAACCAGTTCTAGGATAGTTGGCACTACATGGAGAAACCTTGTCTCAAAATGGGGGGAAGCCAGCCAGGCACCACTATGATGAACAAATGTGCAATGGAGATGTAGGAAAGAGAAAAGTGGAGCCGTACGTGCACTGTGCAGAAGCAGGACTAGAAAGAGGACAGCGGTGTCAGGTGTGAGCAAAAGTTGAAGTCACTGTKGCCCACTTGCCCAATGGGGTTTTCAAGGTGGTGTGCAGCAGCTTGGAGCTCATGCACATGCAGACTCAGCCCCCAARCATGCCACCTGGCCACAAGATCACCAGGGCTCTGGACAACCATGAGTCCTCAAGATAGGGAGTGGTTTACTTYCTGGATTGGACTTCCTCAAAGGCTCACCATAGTCCATGACACCACCAGAGGCCCATGTTGGTATATTTGGTCCATRCTGCTGCTACCCAGGCCATGATGAAGCCTGAGATCCATGTGTGTGTGCTCAGTCTATGACAGTTACTGAGGCCTGGGTGATGTTCCTGGGCTTTGCTGCCTCAGGGAGCCATGTTGATTTGAGTCAGCTATGCTGCCATCYGAGGCCACAGTGATGTCTTGGCCCATGCTTCTGCTGAGAGCCATGTCTGGGTCCATGGTTCTACTGAATCCAGAGTCTCTCTGTTGATGTTGTGGCTCATGGTCCTACCAAAGGCCATATGGATTTCCATGGTCTGTGCTGCAAACTGAACCCATGTTGATGTAGCACTGCCATCTGAGACCATGTAGATGCCTGAGGTCCAGGTTACCTCTAAGGGCCTTCCTTGTCTGGGYCAATGRTCCTACTTCAGCTGGGGGCTATGTTCATAGAYTGCTATTGCCAGAAACCATGTGGAGGCCCATGACCTATGCTGTTAACTGCAAAGAACTATAATCATACTGTGGATGCACAGTTGAGATGGAGGGATATGAAAGACTTCTATGACAACCCATATCCTTACCTCAATTTCCCACCTCCCAAGTGATTAACAGTCTAGACAGAAAGCCATCCGAGTGACGTTAGTTGTCCACAATTGATGGTTTCGGGTGGTGAATGTGGGAGAAGAAGGACTCAGTTCTATTTAAGGGGCAGGCCACTGAGAGTTTGCCTGGGCTCCAGTGACTATATAGTGAACACAAATTGAACTTGTTTTTTTTCTTCTTCTTCTTTTTTTCTATTATTTTTTTTACTTTAATTTTTGGGGAGTTACAAGTATAGGGGGCATACATGAAAGCACTGGGAAGCAAATGCGATGGGGTACTTGATATGAAACTCTCAGAGGGTCAATAAAAATGTCATGTTCAAAAAGAAAGGGTCTCACTATGTAGCATATGCCAGCCTGGAATTGACTGTATTGCCCAGGCTGGCCTCGAACCTATGACCTCCCTACCATACCCTCCTGGCACGCTAGGGTTACAAATGCACACCACTATGCACACCTAGAAAATTTTTTACAAAGCCCCAACTTTTAAAAATAATTTTCTTAAATTTTATCATTTTCCCCTACCCCAGATCCACCCAGATCCTCCCAAACACCTTATCCATTCAACTTTGTGTTCTGTCTCTGTCAAAAAGAAAAGAAAGACCAAAAACAAGAAACAAATTAACAAAAAAAAAAACAGAACCAAAAATCAAAACAAATGAGGGAAAAGACCAATGAGACCATAAATAAATAAATGTCAAATAAAGCAAAACAAAAATAGTCCACAAAAATATCACTGAGTTCATTTTGTTTTGGCCAAATCCTCCTAGGCATGAGTGTGGTTGATATACCCAGTGATACACCATTGGAGCAAACCGGTTTGTTAACAGGTATCAACTACAGATAAATTCTCCACTGGGGTAGAGGTCAATGTCCACTTCCTTTTCTTAGTGCTAAGACCCTGTGGGGCTTAAACCTGGGAAGGCCTTGTGCATGTTGACTGCCCAGATTAATAGTTTCTATTCCTTTCTCAAGAACTAGATTAACTAGGCATGTGTCATCCTACCTCAAGGTCCAGATCAAAGGCATGTGTCTTCCTACCTCAAAAGTCCAGACTACAAGTAAATCCACCCACTTCAAACCAAGAAGAAAAATCTTTCACAGGTCTCTATTTCTAGATTATAATTCATTCCTGATATAGACAAGTTGACAACCAAGGATAGCCATCACAGGGTTTGATGAGAATATCCCATTTAGGACTAAGTGCTCTAAAGTCTACACATTGTCCAGAAGTAGGTCTCTGTGCTAATCACCATCTACTGCAAGAACTTCCCTGATGAATGCTGTGGGAAGCAATCTATGGTATGTCATTGGGAGTCATTTTATTGCTATGTTCCTTTAGCAGAATATTAGGTTACTCCTAAGCCCATAACCTACCTAGTCTCAGGTTCCTGGCCACTTGAGCATGTTCAGGTATGGTTTTTATTTTATGTAGTAGGTTTTAAATCCAAGTGGTTAGTTACGCTCATAACATTTGTGCCATTATTGCACCAGGATATTTTGTAGGCAGGTCACTATTGTGGGTCACAGTGTTTGTAACTGGCTGATATTGATGAAATTTCTCCTCCAGTAGTATGAAGGGTACCTCCAAGTACCATGAATCGTTAGTAGGGGGTCCTTAGTTAGCAGGACCCTTGTTAACCACCAGTTTGAGCTTCTCTGACTAGATTTGATGACATAAGTAAGTGTGGTCTTGAAAATAGGCAAAGGGCTCTGTCTTACCTAGTCCTGTCTTCCCGCCTTTCTTCATGTCACATTCTTGCCTTGTTCACACTAATCCACCCACTCTGGCCTCCACACTAGGCCTATTCTCATCTCAAGATTGTTGTCCCTGCTACTGAGTATTCTTTTTCAAGGCTCTATGAGTCCTTAGAGCTAGACTCAGCATTACTTAGCTGTTATCTCCTCAAAAGGACTCTACCAAAGCATTGCCCAATATTCCTTGCTACATAGTTTCCTTCTATCTACCTTGTAATATTTATCAGGACTGGTCTTTACTCACTTGTGCATATACTGTCTTTTGTTTGGCTGGTTTTGTTTTGCCCCACAAACTAGTTATAACTAGTTCTCTCTCTCAGACCCTAGGGACAGGGCCCTCACCTATCTTTTCCAGTGCTCTGTCACCAATAGCCACGTTGGTGCTAGAAACAAGCTAGGTGTTTAATGGGTTCTAAGGCAACCAGTCTTCAGAAAATGCACTATTTAAGCAGGTATCTTAGATTTTTGTATGAAAAGGTATGAACTGGGCAGTGATTTAGTGTAAGGTTTATTTGAATAATTATTAATGGTTTATCAGGAGTCTGGATAACTGGCTAAGTGATTAAGAACATTCACTAGCTATTCTTCCAGAGGT
Organism: Apodemus speciosus; assembly: GCA_002335545.1. Lineage (NCBI taxonomy): Eukaryota > Metazoa > Chordata > Mammalia > Rodentia > Muridae > Apodemus > Apodemus speciosus. Next base: position 7,945 of record BDUI01011323.1, read on the forward strand.
TCCAGGTTTGATTCCCAGCATCCACACAGTCGATCATAGCCATCTGTAACTCTATTTTCTAGAGCAACCAACACCTTCTTCTGGCTTCTATGGGCACCAGGCAAACACATGGCACACAAAGCACATGCGGGTAAAACACTCAAAACTCACAAAATTTTCAAGAATACTTAAATTTTAAACTAAAAAGATGTTTTAGCAAACCATGTCAGTTCTGATGGAACGAAAAGAAAATTAAAAATCAAAAGTACCAATCCCTGACACTATTAATAGTACTCTGTTATGCTTGCAGACAGGAATCTAGCATGGCTGTACTCTGAGAGGTCCCACCCACCAACTGACTCAGACAGAGGCAGACACTCACAGTCAAACTGTGGATGGAGCTTGGGAACTTTTATGGAAGAATAGGAGGAAGGATCACAGCTCCTGAGGGGATAAGACCTCCACAGGAAGACCAACAGAGTCAACTAACCTGGACTTTTGGGGCTCTTAGAGACTGAACCACCAATCAAAGAACATACACTAGCAGGACCTAGCCTGCCTCCCGTCACATGTGTAACAGATGTACAGTTTAGTCTTTGTGTGGGGCCTGAACAATTGAAACAGAGGGAGGGAGTATCCCAAAAGCTGTTGCCTGTTCATGGGATATGTTCTTCAAGCTGGGATGCCTTGTCTAGTCTCAGTGGAAGAGGAAGCACCTACCCTTGCAGAGACTTGAAGTGACAGGGTGGGGAATACCTAGGAGGTCCCTACCTGTTCAGAGGAGAAGGGGAGAGGAATAAGGGAAGGATTGTGGGAGGGCAGCAGTGAGCAGGATGTAAAGTGAATAAGATAAATAAATAAACAAACAAACAAATAAATAAATAATTCATCTCATTCTTTTGTTCTTTTTAGATACACTCATCTTTACTTAAAGAGAAAAATCCATACTTGCTTCAGTGTTTGACTCTAATGTGATGAGCCAGACTCAGAGGACATACCACCAGGTTAGTGTACTCTATGCACCTCTCAGCCTCCGAATCTGCTTAAGCAATAGTTCTCAAGACTCAGCATCATTGGGCTATTCCTGGAGAAGCAGCCCTGTAGAGGGAGTCTGGGCTTCTCCTCACCTTACTACTGGGGTCCCCTGGCCCTTCCTATCAGTGTACTTTGAAAGAAGGAAGGCTTCTGGCAAAAATGTCACTTTGTCAGCCATGTTCAAGGCTTCCATATGACCAGATATCATGATTCACAACTTATATAAAAATAATGGCCATCCTTAAGCCACTAGTGAGTTACCAGGTCACCTAATCAGTGCTTGATTAGATGTTGGAATAATGACAAACTGTGGCTTAAATTCCCAGAGTTCAGGGTGATGGGACCCACAGTTCTGGCCAGGATGCCTTTGTGTTTATGAGTTGTGGATGCCACCAACCAAAACCTTGAGTCATTGGTACCACGGAATGAAAATGACCCCCAAATGATATGCCACCAGCTCTGCTCTGGCCGCCTCCACCTTACTAGCATTGCTCATGTCTATAGGTCAGCTTATTAAAGGAGTTCCTGAACTGCGTTTGGAAGGTGAAGATAAGACTGAAGACTAGCATTATCCCTGCATGAGTACCACCAATCTCCCTGCCATGATAATAATGGACTAAACCTCTGAAACTGTAAGCCAGTCCCAATTAAATGCTCTCTAGTATAAGAGTCAGTAATGGTGTCTCCCTTAGCAACACTCAGCAGTAAGCACCGCCATCCCAAGCACCATACAGAGAAATTAATCTCAAACTCCTGAAGAATTCACAGAAGAACCTGAGAATCTCCTTGAAGCCAAACCTATGTGCAATGACGATGTTCTGGAGAGTCTCTTTTAACCTGGACAGAAGTCAGAAAACCAGTGTGAACAAAGCACCAGGGCTGTGGCTGTAGTGGCAACCAAATCAGATGAGCAGCCACTGCAGGCAACGTACTCATGGAAAGCAAGAAAAGAATGATAGAGGATAGGGTCCTTACGCAGCTGAAGAAGCCTTTGAGGGCCTACAGCTACCAAAAACCAACTGCAGGAAAATAAAACCTACTCTAAAAGAAGAGAAGCCTTCTGCATAACCATTAGAATCTGTTTTATCCCACAAATGTCAAACAGAGGTGGCTTATTTGAGTTAAAGCCCATCAAAGATGCAGTGAGAAATCCAATTCCACATCATGAGAACCAGCTTGGGAGAACACATATTTCCAGGCTTCATGCACGGTGCCCTGGAGAGATTCATACCAGCTCATAAACCAACCGTCAAATTTTCAGGAATTTTGCGAGCTAGTTATAAAACACAACCACAGTTTAATTGTGAAGTTTATGATCAAAAAAAGCCATATTGAAATAAGCTATAGGGCTATGGAGATGGTTCAGTGGGCAAAGAACTCACCATGCAAGCCTGGGGATGGAAGCTTAAACCTCCGGAATCCACCTAAAGGTCCAATGGGTATATAGCTTCACCTGAAGTCGCAGCTCTAGAGAGGCCGAGACAGGAGGTCCCTGGAGCAAACAGGTTAGCAAGGCTAAATGAAATGGCAATCTCTCGGTTCAGCAAGAAGCCCTATCTCAAAATAGAAGGTGAAAAGCCCTCAAGGAAGACACCTGACATCAACCTCAGACCATTTCATGCATGTGCACCCATGCATATGTAAATATGCATATGTGCATGCATAGCACACATGTGTGCAAAATAAAAATTACAATAAAAGCATGTCCTAATTGTCTTAGCACACATCTTCATTGCTATAATCTTGTGGATATTTATGTCTGTTGGACTTGCATGATAGCCACAGGGCAGAAGGTGTACCACTGTGTACAACTTCTTCACACCTCTCTCACTGGTATCTTGCTGTGGCTGAAATTTTGCCATGTTGTTAGTATTCACACCACTGAAACAGGCGAGTCCTACAAATCTAGACTTGCCTGAGGTTGTCATCTGTCCAGATTTAAAAGCAGTGGTGGACGAAATCATTAAGAGCACAGATTAAGCTTGAAGTGTATGTATTTGTAGAAAACCAACTGATTATGTGAAATTTTTAGCAGAGACTATTCAATATTTTACTGGTGTTTCCAAATTGTATACTATACATCCTAGACAACAGCAAAAATTATACACATTGTATATGGAAAGAAACTTTTTAGAAAAGAAATTAAGGATGCCATCGCTCATGATTTGGATGATAGTTCACTACCACCAGGCCAGACATCTTTCAAGCCTTCTAAACTGATTTGGCAAAGATTATGTTCACCACTAACAAGCTGATGACATCCTGCCCTGCGTCTCTCTTTTGCATTCCTTTCATCTTACTGTTAGTACAACCACAAATATCACATTGGAACCAGACTCATTTATCAGTTCACCCACAAGTTGCTTCCGATATAAGAGTTTTACTACAGGCAATAAAAACAATCTGGGAAAAACCAACTGATGACATGAAATTTGTAGTAGAGACAATTTTACTGTGGTTTCTAAACTGTGTACTATGCATCCTGGACAATGGCAAAACCTCGACAAATGTATATATAATTCTATACATTTTTCTGGAGATCCAGTTGTTGAACATTTGCCAGCACACCACTGTCTGCCCTGTCTCGCAGCTGCAGACTCTATGGGGCAGAGGTAAGAACACTGGTCTTGCTTTTCTGGAGACCATTCTCTGAGAGCCTGTGCCTTTAAGGAAAAGGCAGGTTTTGTGCTTGGTCTTCCTATTCATGGATAGACTCTCCTCCCTGAGGAGAGTCACTGAGTTGCCAAATACATTATTGGCTTCTATTTCAGAAGACGTTGCAATTTAATTTAAGAAGTCAATAATTGCTCAATTAATGATAAATCTTGAAGCAAAATAGAGAGGTGTGAACTCCATCTAATCACAGCTAGTTCGCCATTGTAGTGTGAAGGCTACTGGAAAACTCACTCACTCAACAGTCAATTTCAAATTCTCCACTATCAGAATCAATACATACAGACATTGCTAGTGTGTACACATTATGCCTAATAGACTGGCTCTAGTAACACAGAGAAACATCATCCTGAACACAACCTCCTGCCTCATTCTCTGATGACCCCTTCCCTGCATACTTGAGCTTGTTTCCTACAGAAAGATGCCCATCAATAAACTTTCCCTCTTTCTTTGTAGATCTCAGGTTCACAGCAGAGGATTATCTATTGCACTCTGACTCTGAGAACAGGGCTTAAGCTCAGCCAGGTGAGGCTAAGCTAAATACTTGACCTCTCTGAACACCCATTTACCAATGAAAATAGGAGCGATAATTCCACTTTATATGGTTGTCTAAGAAGTCAGTAAATTGCTACTACTTATGGTCCTTCCTGATATATAAATACTAAGAAGATCAATTATTCATTTTTGAGATTGGACTATGTTTTAATTTATCATCATCATTAATATTCTATTTTTAATATATTTATCATTCTCTGAGAAACTCATAAATGTATACAATGTGTTATAGCTATCACCCTCCACTGCCCCTTCAACTTCTCCCAGATTCCCCTATCAATTTCAATTCTTCTATTTTTATACTACACTGAGTGTAACTGATATTGCCATTATATGTGTATGAGTGTGGTACAATCATCCACTGGAGCATAATTAACCTACCAGGGACCACTCCTAAAGAACCCCAGCATCCCTAACATGACCATACAGCCTAGCCTAGGGAGTGGCACTATTAGGAGGTGTGGCCCTGTTGGGTAGGTGTGGCCCTGTTAGAGTAGGTTTGTCACTCTGGGCATGGGCCTTAAGATCCTAGTCCTAGCTGCCTGGAAACCAGCCTTCTCCTAGCTACCTTTGGAACAAAAGGTGGAACTCTCAGCTACTCCAGCCTCATGCCTGCCTGGATGCTGTCATGCTCTTGCCTTGATGATAATGGACTAAACCTCTGAACCTGTAAGTCAGCCCCAACTAAATGCTGTCCTTTATAAGACTTGCTTTGGTCATGGTGCCTGTTCACAGCAGTAAAACCCTAAGACACAGTGTAAGCAAGGAGTGGAGGTTCATGTGCCCCTCCCCATTCATGCTAGAATGCTGACTAGCTTGGCCGTGTGCGAGTCTTTCATGGGCAACTACAACTGCCATGACTTCATGAGTACAAAATCCTGTCATATACAGATGACACTGTTTTCCTAAGTTAGCCCCAACCTCTGACTCTAACAATTTCTCTGCCCACTTTTCCACAATAGCCCCTAAGCATTGATGAGGGGTCTATCATATAGATGACCCATTTATGACGGAGCATTCCACAAACGTGTCCTCTGTACTTTGATCTGCTGTCTCTATGTTAACCACCACACTTACTGCAAAGATGCTTCTCTGATAAGAACTGGGTGCTGCACCAAACCTACGTGTACAGAGAAACATATCTAGAAGGCAGTTTAATGGAATACTCATTTAGCAAAATTATTGTAGTAGGTTCATCCCTGGCACCTACGACTTTCCCAGCCACACATTCTTGACTGATCTACAGTACCAGGCCCAAGTAGAAGAGGCTTTAAAACCAACCACAAACCAGCATGTTACCCCCAAAATGTCCATGCCACTCTTGCGCCCAGGGACAAGTCTTGTCACGCAGGTCATTGTTACAGCTCAGAGGGATCACAGCTGGATGAAACTATTGATGACCTTTCTCCTGCATCATCCTGCACAACACCTACCAGAACAATGGAAGCTAGATGGCATGGAGGATGCTTCCACGGCAGTACTAGCTTGATTTCTCCAAGTCCTATAACACATTAAAACTTAAATTAATTTTAATAATCTAGCAAATGTCTATAAATACAGTCAATAGGAAATGCAATTTATATCTACCCATACTTTTCTCCTCAACTCTCTACCTACATTTCTACAATTACTGTATTCATGAGTTTACCAATTAGTTCCTTTCCATTATTAAATTTTAATTAGCATATAAAATAATAGGTTACATCATTCATTTTCATAAGTATATGTCATCGTACTTTGTTGATATTTGTCTCCTCATTCTTCTCCCTTCTTCCTGCCCCTTCCCAAGGGTCCCTTTCTTTCCCTTATTAGTGACCCTCTGTTTTCATGTCCTGTGTTGGGGCTGGAATGAGGAATTGTACATATATGTATATGTAGAGCTAAATCTGGATTTTGCATATGAAAGAAAATATATTCTAAATATAGGATATTGTTCCTTCTTTTTCTCCATTATCCTCTCTTGCTTAGACACCTTTCTCTCCTCACACATTTTCCCTTATATTTTCAGTTTCTCTSTGTGTGTGTGTGTATTCCACTTATGAGAGAAAACAATTACATTTTACATTACATATAATTTTAACTCATATTTATTTATAAAAATACATTATCTCAATTTTATGTAAGTTTGTGTGAGTTGCATGAGTGTGTGTGGGGGGGGCAACACATGAATAATGAGGGGAAACATACCCATGTGCATATGCAGAGGCCAGAAAAAAGACAGCAAATACCTTTTTCTGTGGCTCTCCATTTTATTGCCTGGAGACAAGTTCTCTTATTTGAACTAGAAGTTTGCCATTTTGGCTAGATATCTCAAGATCCACCTGTCGCTGCTCCCCACTGCTGGGTTTATGGCCATATTCAGCTCAAAACAGGTGTTAGGGGTTTGAACTCAGGTCCTCCTGCTTGCAGAGCAAATGTCTTTACCTACTACAATCTCCCCAATGTCCACTCTCCACTCCAGTTGCTTTTAATCTTTCAACAACTGTGAAATGGACTATGCATTCCTCTAAGACCTCTTGAAAATTTGTATACATTGCCATGAAGACCCATAACTTAAATTAATTGCTTAGGACTTTCATGTAAACTGCATATCTGGTCCCATGATGTGGACTCCATCATTTCAAAACAATGCTCTAAAAATCTCTTAAGCTTTAAAGGCCTCCACACTAGGAAGACTCAGCTGGAAAATATTCACAATCCCAATGCCCTACCCACCCCTTTAAGATCTCGATGTTCCTGCCTTGCCCCTTTAAATGAAAGAACTTTGAGCTTCAGCTGGATGTGCTCCTGTCTCCATGGGGCACACTCATTACAGCTTTAGAATACACTGTCTTTCAGATCTCGGTTACTCTTCTATTTAGATCCGTCAGTGAGAGCATCCCAGGGATGTCACTGTGGGATGGCTGCTCCACGGAACCATCCTGGACTTTGATCATGGCATCCCTCCTCCTCCCATCAGGGCCTGCTTGTGGTACCACAGCCTTTAAAATGCTAGAGTACCAAGTCAGGGCATGTTTGGGGAGTTGGGACGAGATGGGCCCTGGACTTCTTTTGGGTCGGATCAGAACTTCAGGAAAGCACAGATACCACAGAAGTGAATGTCATGGGAGAGGGGACAGGGTGGGGTGCTGAGAGGATAGGAAGATATTCTCAGCCTCCAGCACAGCCTTCCCTTACAATGAGCCTGGTTAGGCTTAGCCTGCGTGTTTATATCCCAAACTGCATCTGGAGTGTTTTCTAAAATACCTGTAGAATCACAGACATGGGACATTCGTAGATTAGTTTGGGGCTACAATAAGGGGGGGATCAAGCAATCCCTGGGACTCCTTGGAGCTGGGAAAACAGTGCTGACTCCTGGTGTGTCCTCAGATCTGACTGATCTGTCCCTGCCTGATAATCTCTCAGGAAATTGACTGCCTGGGAGCACAATGACTCACTTCTTTTCAAGCGGGAGGACAGGCAAGCACCTGCTTGTCCATGTATTAAATTGGGTTTTTAAAGCATTGATCTTTTTAATATCTTTAAATGCTCTCCAAGCCTTTCATTAGAAGGAAGCCCTCTAGAAGCAAACATCAAAATGTCTGGTACTCTGATGACAGTCTCCAAATGTCAGCGGTAAATGGAAGGGGAGAGCAGGGTAGAGGCAGAGCTGGACCCAAGTTAAAAAAAAAATGGGAAACTCTTCTACTGGCAGCTTTGGTGGTGGTCTGCGCTGACTTAGACAAAAATGTAAGATGTACAAGAGGAGATGAGCCAGAAGAGCCATCAACAACCCTGCCCTGTGACTGAATGTAATTCAGCAAGTTCCTGACATTGCCTTGTTCTCAAAAGGCTGGCTCACAGTGTCCCCATTGGCAATGTCTGATTCTGTCCTGGGGGGACATTTCATTCCCTACCTATGTAGACATACATAAGTCTGCACACACACACATACAGCCACATAATCTCTACTTCTTCTAGTCATGGCATTAAATTCATCTCAATGAATCAATAGCTTCTAATGCTCTCTATCATTAGCCTCAACATCTGTGGTCTCAAATGCATTCTAATAACAATGATGRTGGTGGTGATAGCAAATTCCATATACAGGTATTTATAACAGTAGTGCACACAATCACACAATCACATCATAGTTTACAATTAATGCCTATTACTCTATATGCTATGTACACTTTTATTGACACAGAGATTAAATAACATCATGCTTATGGGATTTCTTTGTGTGTATAAATAGCATAAAGTACATACAGCATATACTATATAGTCCACATTACATAGTGAATGTTTATGTTCCCTCAGGACTCATGTCTTGGGAATCCTATCCCTCCAATTTGTGTGTGTGTCCAAGAAATGGATGTTTTTGGAGGTAATTAGGTCCTGAGTGCAAAGGCCACACAGAAGGAAAAGAAAGGAGGAGACATATTGCTACACTGCCCACTGTATGAGGCCCCAAAGAGAAGGTGCCATCTGAAAACCCCTGCCTGGCTCAGATACCAATATGTGGACTTCTTGATTTCTGACTTCCAGCTTCCAGAAAGAATATGAGTTTGTTGTTTTGAGCCCAAGCAGACTCTTGTGCTATATCTTCCTAAGCTAAGACACACATAGAACACATTCTATAATACATGCTATTTACTCTAAGTATGACATATATATATACATATATATATATGTATATATATACATATATATAATCATGGTTTTTCACCCTCCTTTCTTTATTAGTGGTTCTGCAAAACATGTCTCCAGTGCCACTGCTGTCTCCTGGTTATCAGTAGTCAAGTGAATTCTCTCTCTTCTGTGTCTACTGGAAATGCAGAATAATGAATGGTGGCCAGCATGGCATGATAGTGTTGAGGGTGCAGCAGTGGCCCTTATGTCTTCATAGTAACCATAACTCTCCAATTAAACTTAAGGTCCATTCAAGAGGAGGAACATTGTGCCAGGCATAGGAAGTCTACTGAAGTCATAGACCATAGAGGAGAACCTGTTGGCATCAGAAGCTGTTTACAGTCTCTGAATCCAGCTATGATGTCATGCCTAGGTATCAAGAGCCCTCTTGCGTCTGTTGCGATAGCAACCGCCACATATTCCTGACATGCACCTCACCTGCCCACCTCACCTGTGCATGGTGGTGTGCGTGATTATGTCACAGCCAGAATAAAAGGCAGAGACCCTAGCCCCTCTCCCCTTCTTCTTCACCCCTTTCTTTCCTCCTTCTCTTCCCCACTTCCCTCCAATAAACCTCTTCTCATGGAGCTGTGCTGGCCTTGTGTCATCTGTCTGGATACAAGCTGTCTTCTAACACAACAGAACCTACTGCTACTTTACTAACAGTATAGTTACTAACTGCATTCTAACTATCCTATGCATAGATGAGTGTGACTCTCACCTTTCATCACAGAAATGTCTCTTTGCCACAATATGTAACAATAACAGATAAAGAGAAATAGACCATGATTTCAAGAAGGAACAAGGTGGGGCCAGTACACAGAAGGTATTGGAAGGAGAAAGGGAAGGAGAAATGTGTAATCATATCTTAATATTTATACTTAGAAAGATAAATAAAAATGGGTAGTGGAAAGACATAGTCCTAGAAATGGATTTAAAAGAGAGGAAGAAGAATTGTAGAAGAGGCTGGCATGAAAGAAAAATGAGAAATGAGGAGCGGCATGTTGTATGGTGTGAACCACAGAGAATCCAGGGGAAGGACAAAGACAGTAACTTCAGTGGGTAAGAACTGGATCCCTTTTAATGTCAAGAGATACACATTTATGGTTTTTCAATATTTTTGCTTAACATTGCTACAAAAGCAATATACATTCAACAGAAAATTTCCTTTTGTGAAAGGTGGCAGAATTTCTTTTTAGATATTATTTCTTTTCCTTTTGGAAATTATAATTACATCTTCCCCCCCCTTTCCTTTCTTCCCTCCAAACTCTCCCATAGACTCCTGTTTTGTTTTCAGATTCATGGCCTATTTTATCATTAATTGTATACACACATGCATAAATACTCACATGCATACATACATACTACATATATACATAATTTCTAGACATAAGCACATAAGTTCTGCTTAGTCAGTACTATTTCTTGAAACTCCTCTTATAATTTGAACTTTTTCCTGAGCTAGGAATTGGAAGTCTAACCTTTTTTCTTGGTGCTGGGCAAAAAACAAGTCTCAGCTCCCTGTCAGCCCCACCCACCATCACTCTTCTACTTATGAGGAGGGAAGGAAGCACTGCAGGGTGCTATGTTGTTAAATGTGACATCCAATATATTTGCTGGATTAAATGTGTTTTCTACTTATGATACTTTCCACTTATGATGAATCCATTGAGATGTAATACCATGGTAAATTTAATCACATCTCTACTAAAGCTGAAAAATACTTAATTTCGAATCTCCTACTTTATAGGTTATTTCTTTGTGTATGGTTATGGATTTTATGTAGATTATATGAAATTAAAATGACCCATGTTATCATATTTACATCTGTTTCTGCTTAAATATATGTGTGCATGCATGTGGGTGTGTGTTTTTATGAAAGACCTGTCGTGAAATAAGTGTTCTACCCATGCAGAAAAACAGTTAAGAAGGTAGGAGCCTGATATGCCATTGGGTGAAGTGGGTTGTTGTTGTTGTGGTGGTGGTGGTTGGGGTTGTTGCTGCTGCTGCTGCTGCTGCTGCTGCTGCTGCTGCTGCTGCTGCTGCTGCTGCTTGAAAGCCTCCGTGAGACAGAAGGTGGTCATGCTAGAAGGTAAATTTAG
>BDUI01011323.1:25254-38237 GCA_002335545.1 Apodemus speciosus
TTCAAGATCCTTTTTTTTTCAACTTTTTTTTATTGGATATATTCTTTATTTACATTTCATTTCCCTTTTCCTGGTTTCCCCGCCCCCCCAATGTCCCATATGTCTTTTTCCCTCCCCCTGTTCCCCTATTCACCCCTTCCCACTTCCCTGTGAGCTTCAAGATCCTTAAAAAAAAACTTTTAGCATCTCTTTTAAAGTCTCACGGAGCTTTTATGTTTTAAAAAAAGCATTGGAGCTATTGAATAAATATCTCAAATTTTTGAATGACAGTCTAGTTGGTATATGGGTCTCCTGAGAGCCTGCTGACCACCAGAGATCCCCACCAGCCGAGTTCCTCATGTTTTTCTGTCATGGTTGGCGTAACGCTTGGGTTTGATGATAACATTTGTGGGAAATTATTTTACTCAGTAACCCTGTGAAATATCCACATCCTAGTCATTAGTACCTAAGGTCATTGGCTCGGACTCAGCAAGACCTTCAATGGTGAAAAACAAAATTAGAGAGCTTCGTGTTTCACAAACACATCCCCTTGCTATTCTGCAGTGCCCTTTCCTTTGTTCTCCTGGGAAATGTTTATAAATGATCCCTTATCTTGGGTCACAGTTTGTGGGGTTGCTATATGTTTCATCCATCAAGAACACTCTGTAGCTCAACGCAAAACTTTCTGGAAAATGACTGCAGGAGGAGGAGCAACTTTTTGCTACATTGCCACTGAGATAAATCTGCTTTGGGCTTTGTGAACCGTACGTTTTCTAGTGAAAACTAAGAGAGCTACATGCTTGAAATGGCACACTACACAGAGATGCTTCAGTGGCATTGAGTGAAGATCTTCTCATGTGTCTGTGGCTCTAGCCACAATGTAGACCTAACTATATTAAAAAAAAAAAAAAATAGGGTTTCCCTAACTTAGAACTTTTGGCTTGACTCTGAAACTCAAGACTTCTTCAGAGTCACTCAAACTTTGTAATTAACAGACTCAGAGTAGTAAAAACCAACTTCAGAGTGCTGTGCTATAGTCAAGAACCCAGTTATTCCAGTAGAAAAGGTGATTTACCTCAGTTTGCACACATCCTTGGTGCCCAGTGCAGCCCCAAAACCCTGGCCTCTCCGTTCTGAGTAATATGCTTCCCATGTTGTACCTTAGCCTGTTTTCTTTTTTTATTAGATATATTTTTATTTACATTTCAAATGACTTCCCCTTTCCTGGATCCCCCCTCCTCAAAAGTCCCATAAGCCCTCTTCCCTCCCCCTGTTCCCCAGTCCACCCCTTCCCACTTCCCTGTCCTGGTATTCCCCTACACTGCTGCACTAGGCCTTTCGAGGACCAGGGCCCTCTCCTTCCTTCTTCTTGGACATCATTTGGTATGTGAATTGTGTCTTGGGTATTCCAAGCTTCCGGGCTAATATCAGTGAGTGCATACCATGTGTGTTCTTTTGTAATCGGGTTACCTCACTTAGGATGATATTTTCCAGTTCCACCCATTTGCCTAAGAATTTCATGAATTCATTGTTCTTAATAGCTAAGTAGTATTCCATAGTGTAAATATACCACATTTTCTGTACCCATTCCTCCATTGAGGGCCATCTGGGTTCTTTCCAGCTTCTGGCTATTATAAACAGGGCTGCCTGTTTTCAGATGCTGGAAATGAGGTCACTTATTTTCTCAGATACAGGTTTGTTTGGTTTGCCCTCCCAGAGTCAGGAGCTTCAAGAGCATGAGGTCTGATTTGGATGCAGTGAGGACCTTCTTACTGTATCTTAATACAGTAGATAACAAATGACACAGCACAGCAAGCAGACTAGTCAACTCCCTTGATCTTCTTACAAAGCCATCAATGTCATCACAGGGGCCACCCCCTCATGACTTCATCCAATCAAAATGCTTCCTAAAGTACTTCCAAAGACACTAACATATAAATCTGAGGACTAAGTTTTCCATATATGAACTTCCGAGGGATAAATTCAAGCTGTACTGAATGGATAGTAAAACCATTCCCTTGGGTCCGCAAGCGTCCCAAGTCACCGTCAACATGGGTTAATCAAGCCAGAACTAGTGGCATGGTTTGTCACTGATCTCTCCTGACCCACTATAGATTCTCTGGAGGAGCATCTGTGCTAACTGCCGATGAGCCACATCCGTTGGCACGGATGATAGGCCATTCACTGGAGAGAATTAAGCTAATGCATCACCATATATTCACAGCTCTCTCTTGGACTATATATGGCATTGTTTCCACCATATTAATTGTCCTAACCTTCTGTCAACATAAAACAGATTAAAGTTTTCCTCCACTGAGGGACCATAAAGGCAACATTTTTTCAATTGAACCCCATCCAACTGAAGTCCAGGAAGAAAAGCTATGAGAGCTTTTAAGAAGATTGTCATTAATTTAAGTTCATCACCTTTATATAGATATGAATTTATTTATAAATAAAGATAATACATTTACATTTATTTAAAAATAAAATATATTTATAAATAAGCTCAGTCCATATAATGTTACTTGTATAAGCATGATTTCAGGGCTGACCACTTGGGGGGCTCTTCCCTGGGAAAGACTTTCTCCTGCTCTCTTGTTTTAGCACATACGAAGAACTGGTTTACAGGGAAGCTTTTCCAGAGCCTGGCAAAGGCTGACTTTGTGGTAAAACGTGGTCCCAAATACTGTGATGTCACTTGCATTGCAACTACACATGAGTTTGTTCTCATTGTAGTTTGGTTCACTTGAATTAGAGGGTCATCCTTGTAGTCAGATGCTAGAGAGAGCTTTTATCCACTGTCTCCTATATGTGATCCCTTGGCTTTGAAGACCTTAAATGCCCAGGTATATGGAGCTCTTAGAAGATCTCATAAAAGCTATAGACTCTAGTCCCAATAAAATGTACATGCATAGACATACTGAAATACAATTTTAGGAGGTCCATGGATCTTGCTAATATCTATCTACAGACTATTCAACATCTATCAACAGTCTGATACATGACAGTAATTCAGGGCTTAAAGCAGGTGAATTCTCCACAGGGTATCCCAAGTAAGAAATTATTATTTTTTTGTAAATCGTAATTAAAATATAATTATATCACTATCACATCTCCCATTCCCCTATCTCCCTTAAGCCCCTCCAATGTTCATCCTCATTGTCTCTCAAACTGTTAGCCACTTTTCTTTATTATTGTTACATATATGTAGCACACACACACACAAAATCTACCTAGTATGCTTACTATTGCTTGTATGTATGTGATTTCTGGAGTCATCAATTTGTATTGGATACCCAAATAGAGGGCTCCTCCTTGGGAGGGGATATTTTCCCTCTTTCAGCAGGGATTAGTGATCCCTTTGCCTGGGATAGGACCCCATGAGATTATTACCCCTTCTGTGTTAGCCTATCTAGCACCATTGTCGTTGTTCAAGTCTTGTTTAGGCAGCCAAATTGTTTGTGATGTAGCTTTCCTATCATTTCTAGGGGACATAATCTCACAGCTGGCTTACTGGTCCTCTCTGGCTCTTATAATCTTTTTACCCCRTGTTGCACGATGTTCCCTGAGTTTTTGGTACAGAAGATGTGTTGTGGATGTATCTTTTGGGGCTGAGCACCTCACAACCAATTGATCTTAACATTATGACCAAGAGTGGTTTTCTGTAATGCTCTTTGTTTGCTGCAAATAGAACCTGTTTTGGTACAGAGTGAGAGCTTCATCTATCTATGGGCATAAGGGTAAGTGAAACTATGTCCCATGGGCTGACAATGCTCCCCAAGAGTCATAGAATATCTAACAAAAAACGCCAATWCAACGCATGACAAACCTCCAAGGTTTCGGTCACAGTATTCCAAGTGATTCCCAAAGGAATGCAGGCTGTCATTGTTTCCCTTGGTTGCCTTTCCAGGGTTGCTGAAGAGACCATATGCTTCGGAGCAAAGACTCGGAAGATTCAAGTTGGATCTAACCTGGAAACCCTCCTTCCTGTGATCTAGCTCTCACAGCACCAGAAGGTGTTATGAAAGCTGCCGAAGAATGGATGCAGTCAATAGTCCGTCCAGCTGTGACACTTATGAGTCACAGCAAGGATTAGCTTGGAAAGACATCCCTGAAGTGAAACTGTGCCACTCAGATCTTGGCAGTAACCAAGTCCAGCTGGACCTAAGGTCCGCTCACTAGGAGGGAAATCATGCCTGGCTCTAGAAGCCTAACTGACTGCCTAAGGCTGATGAGGTCACGAATCTCCAAGGAGTCTAGTCCCACTTTTCTAGATCAGCATAATTCCTAACTGAATAAAGTTTAAAATTAAAAAAACAGCCTTTTATCTTAGAATCTGATTATTTAGTTAGTGGTTATTTTAGAATATATTTTCATCTTAAACTCTAGATGCTGTTGGGTAAGTTTTGCATGTCTGACTCTTCACAGTTACACTACTCAGAAAAAGACTTCCTCCTGCTCCAGGCAAGAACCAAGAAGTGGTTTTTCTTGTCGTTCTCCATGTGGAAACTTTTTAATATATGTAAATGCATGGGAAGAAAATGTACAGGAAAATAAGTTTCTCACATTCTGCCTCCCAGATACAATACAGTTTGCTTGGGACTAGCTCTTCCTTGTCATTATTCTGTACACTTGAACCGAGCTGAGATAAAACTGTAAATGCGATTCCTTATCCAGTGTGTTTTTATGAAGGAATTTTTATGCCATTAAAAATACAACATAAACATTATTCTTACATGTCACAAAATATTCCTCTGCATGAATGTTATGTGATTTATATGCCTATAAAGGCTTGTATTTAAATTTTCAGCTCTTTGCCTTTATAAATAACTTAGAAACGGCCTTTAGCTACTTGCCCATAAATCTAGACTGTATTTAGGATTATATCTATATATTTATATATTAGAGATAAAAACCCAGGGCCTCACGTATATTGAGCAGGTATTATACTACTGAGTTATATCCCAGGCAAGAATTCTATCTCTAGGATAGATTCTTAGGAGACGTATGAGGTCAAAGAAAATCAACATTTAAGTCCTCTAATTATGTCCCATGAAGCTACAGAGAGACTTGCTCAATCTACAGTTAGAGCAAGTCCTGTGAGTAGCTTCAGGTTTAGGAAGCATGCCTGGGTATCTTATCCAGCCAAGAAGGCATAGCCTCCCCACCATCCATAAAGGTTAAATAAGTCTGGTGTAGAAATTATTCTTAAGATTAGAAGGTATAAATATGCTTTCTTATATTTTCCAAGTATCATCTAGAAACTTCACCATCAGAAAAAC
This sequence comes from Apodemus speciosus, assembly GCA_002335545.1. NCBI lineage: Eukaryota > Metazoa > Chordata > Mammalia > Rodentia > Muridae > Apodemus > Apodemus speciosus. The sequence goes on from BDUI01011323.1 coordinate 30,516, forward strand.
GGCTTTGAACTTTTTGAAGCTGCACAATGATGAGACTGTGGCCTGTTGCTTCTCAAGCAGTCATAGGAGAAATACTTCTGTCCCTACTTCACCATTGAGACAGCTGAGAGATGCTCTCCAGCATTAGCTCCTTACCTGCACATCACCTGGCTTCTGCTGGACCACTCTGCCAGCATTATGTCCATTTTCCCAGTGAAAAGGCCACAGTTCCTCAGAGCGGAAGTACTTTTTTGGGGGGAGAGCATGGACCTGAAGATCCTATGGCTACCATTGTTGCAAGAGTCTTTATTGTGGTTTCAGTTCCTTTAGCTGATCTTTTTCTTTTGCTCTTGTTTACATGAAGCACACAGGCTGCTATGGAAACCATTATCATACAAAACTAGGGAGAGAGAAGTGAATGCCTGCCTAATGTCCTACTTGAGAGTAGCCTGGTAAGGGACAAGCTGTGTTCCTAAGACTCTTTCCAGCTAGCTTGAAAAACATCAGGCAGAGGCTGGGTTGAGTATATTGTTCTGCCTCCTGGGCAAGAAACACTTGTGGATTAATACCCCATATAATGATTCCCATGCTAATGGTCAAATTTGCCCAGGGGTAAGCCAGTGGCATATCATCATCTACTTTCAATGGAGATCTTGACTAATGATGGAGAGTTCTATCACCTTAGGTTTTATCTCTGATAGGTGACATGGTGATACAGCTGTTCAGAGCTTAAGTGAGCAGAATATGTCTGAGAAATACACCAATACACGATTCTGTCATGTCAACATCACAGAACATACTTATTTGAACAGATGGAACAGCCTACTAAACACTTTGACGTAGAATATAATTTTTTGCTTCTAGGCTACAAACATACACATTCCTATAATGTATGTTATAGGCAACCTCAACAGAGTAACATTTGTATACTTAAACATACACTAAAAATATTACATAAGCAGAATTTTCAAATCCACTATGAATCTAATGGGAGTATTATGGTAAAAGTGACACATTGCTCACTGTCATGTCACTATGTGCTGCTGGATTGTACCTAAGAAAAGTATAATCCTCTCAAAACCCTTAGAGATGAGACAATTTCTTATATTTTAATCCTTTACAACAATCTAATGGGGGTGACATTGTTGTCTCTGTCTACAGTGAAGAAACCAAGACACTGGGTGAGAGAAATGGGCTAGTTGCTATCCAATCTAGTTTCTTCTCATGAGGTTCCTAGGTTGTCTTCACTTTCCAGACGTCCTTGCATTTGGAATGGGGCTCTAAATGTGAGTCTTAGATAATAGATTATGAGCCAAAGTCATGTAGTTCACTTGAAACCATGCTGCACAGATTCATATCAGGTCTTCTATCTTTTCCCCTSCTCTTCCTTCTCCTCCTCCTCCTCTTCCTTTTCTCTTCCTCCTTCTTCTCCTCCTCCTTCTTGTAAATCAGCTAAACTATATAAATACAGAACAGGACTCAGAGGACCCTCAAAGTGAGAACTATCACATTGAAGGAAAATGGATCTTAGAGTCACCATTTGATAAGAAATTAATATGGATGATGTGAAGATGTCTGCTATTGTAGTACTACACAGAGTAATCTAATAACACAAAGTAACAGTTCTAGACCACCATCCTTCTATTAACCTTCCCCTATCCTCAAATGAGAACAGCAAATTCTGTCACCAGTTTCATTGCAATATAGAAAAGAGGGAACCTCCATAAGTTCACTAAAATTAGGGAATAATAGACAGATTTATTAACAGCATCACCAAAAAAGCCATTACCCAAAAATCCAATGAGACTCAGAAACTTATAAACCCTTCTCCATAGAGGAGGAGAAAATGAGGGGGTGTAGGTAATCTTGATAGACAGTAAATGGTTTGTGCATAAGTGCAGAGATGAGAGGATAGCCGATAGCTGGGGACAGAGCGGCTCTAGGTTCTGGGGGAGTTAAAGGAAGACAGGCACCATGCATATTCATGTGGCATATCCCAGGGGTGAGCGCTCAAAGTTGCCTCAGAAGAATAGATGAAAAGTCTGTCTGGATGTGGCGACTTTCAGTCTCTTCCGTGGATAATCTTTCCTGGAAGGGAGTTTAAAACAATTGCCTTTCTTTTAGAAGACATTTCCCAAGTCAGATAAGGGAACTTCAAAGGCTGTCGGTCCCTCAATGCACTTAAGTTGGGGAAGGAAGAGGTCAGAAAGTTCTTTCTTCTAAGACAGTTTCGATGATCTTCCTCAACTCTTTTGATGCACCAGTGCTTATCATGTGACACCACCATCATTTGGGGTATTGCTTGCTGAACCCCAACAGTGGCTCATCTCTGTCTAGTGTTGGGGCTGCCTGAATGATGAGGTCGAAACCACCCAAAGCTTCACTCACTCAACTTTCCAGAAGTTGATCTAATTTCAGCTGAGGCTGTTAGACAAAACTCTAACTATGGCATTTTTGTGTGGTCTCTCTGTTTTCTTATAGCATAGGCTGGGTTTCATGAGCAAACATCTCCCAAAGAGCCAGCAGGAATCTGTATACAACTTTATGATCAAGCCATAGAATATATACTGTGCCACTCCAATATAATCATGGGGCCACCTAGATTGAAGGGAAAGGACCAAAACTCCCACCACCCAATGAGAAGGTGTCAAAGCAGGTGGAACTGGAAATCTCAAGGTCAAAACACAACTTGAAAGCATAACATAGTCAAGATCACAGGGATAAGCAAAAGATAAAACAGAAAGGTTTGAATGTTCCCTTTTTCTTATGAAGACAGAAATATATGTAGTAGGAATGTGAAAGGTTTCTGAAAACATTCCCAAGACACAGTTAACAAGTTCCTCCAGAAAGTGAGATGGGACATCCAGTGTGGAAAGAAAATTCCACTGTCACTACAGCTAGCCTGAGGCCATTGGCACTGGAAAGGCTTCTGCTCCTTCTCTGAGTAAGTGGTAGCAGTGACAAGATCTAACTTTGATTTCAAAGTGTCTCACCGACTGATGAATTGGAAATACGATACTGGACTGACGTAGACACAAGTTGTAAGGCTATTGCTCTAACACCAGGGAGAAATCATAGGTGAGCAAGATTACTGCAGAGAAGGCTGCCAGACGAGCTGCTGGCATTTCTGCCCATGTGTGATGACCTGTCACCATCCCCATGAGAAAAAGACAAAGCTGTTATTATTATCTATGATTGTTTCAAAGTGTCCCTCAGGCCCCAGGGAGTGAGCTATACAAAGAAATCTACACCAGAACAGTGTCTCATTCTTGGATGTTTGCGTCAGAGCCCTCTGCTTACGAAGGCATGGTCTGACTGTGTCACCTACAAAGGTTAATGTGCTGTGTTGTTTCACTGTGCTATATAAAGCACTGTAATGGTCGCCAGAGGAGGAAATGATTGTCTCTGCAGAGCACAGGAGTTGTGAAAACACAGCTTAGCTTCCAGGAAGGTTTAGAAGAAGTCTGCAGATGACTCACCATTAATTTCGCCTATAACTCACTCTGGAGCTGAATGACTGTCATCTGCCTTTATCAGCAAAGATAATTAAGCAGCACGCTTTGGGTGGGGAGCTGGCCTGGAGGAGAGGGTAGGAAAAAGGGAGGGAGGAGGGACCTCCTCCAAAAGGTCTGCTAGCTACACATGGCTTATCATGCTTCCCACACTCGTTCATCACAATGCTCCTTCCCTCAGGTTAATCTTTCCAAATTTAAAATCTTCTCCACCAGGTAAACACTAGTGCCCACCAACCTAGGAGGCCAACATAGGAGGGAAGGAGCAACATAAAGAATTCTACAAGATAGAACAGAGTGAAGAGATGCTTAAAAAAAAAAAAAAAAGACAACCTTTCCATTAGATGAATGGAAAGACACATACTCTGGCCCAACTGCCCAAGACATTCTTAACCAAGATCAGAAGGAAGCCGATCCAATATACCATGACTTGGCATAATGATGCTAATCTATATGTCAAGAGATGTTTGTGAATAGGCCAATGCTATACAGTCATTAACCACACTGATGAGAATGACATCCAGAAATCTGAGTGGCTTATTCAAAGGCTGTCTAATTAATTGGTTAAGACCAACAAACTGGGCCTGGAGAGATAGCTCAGTGGTTAAGATCACTGACTGCTCTTCCAGAGGCCCTGAGTTCAAATCCCAGCAACCACATGGAGGCTCACAGTCATCTGTAATGAGATCTGATGCCCTCTTCTGGTGTGTCTGAAGACGGCTACAGTGTACTTGTATATATAATAAATAAATAATTTTTTTGTAAAAAAAAAAAAAAAACACTTAGCCGGCAGTAAATACTTAAAAAAAAAACCAACAAACTAAACACAGACCCTCTTATGTCTAATACCAAATCTCTTTCCTGTGTCTTAATAATCTAAATGATCCCTTCTTTGAAGGCTAAGTGTGGACTCTATATGCTATCAACTGTAAAAATTAATGCTTCTTTGAGGAACCAAAAAATCCAATCCCAATGTTTAATATTTAATTTAATAATAATCAATAAGGTTGGTGATGTATCACCCCAACATGTCACCTTGCCATTTAAGAAGCAGCAGAAGGAAGAAGGTCTTTGCCCCTTTCCCACATGTCTTTGCAGTGGGCCATTTGAGTTTGCTGACCTCTCTCTCAAGTGGGTCATAAAACCCTCATTTCAAAAGAGGTTTCTCTGTGCCTAATAGAAAAGAGCCAGACACTGGTATGCCAAGAAGATTCAAAACAAATGGACATTGTGCACACTACTCCAATTTACTCTACTCATCCCACCTTGTCTAGTCAGGCTTCTGGATGGCTGTCCATTTTTCAATACTCAACTCTTCTGAAGGCTCTTGTGCCTTTTTCTTGTTAGTTTAGTTGGTTTTGTTTGGTTGGGTTTTGCTTTTGCCTTTAGTTTCTCAAGACACCATTTCTCTATATAGCCCTGACTGTCTTGAAACACATTCTATAGACCAGACTATCCCCAAACTCAGAGATCCCCCTGCTCTGCCTCCTGAGTGCTGAGATTAAAAAGGTGTGCACTACCATCACCTGGCTAGTCTAATTTTATTGTTGTTGTTGTTGTTGTTGTTGTTGTTGTTGAGGTTTTAGATGTGAATATTGTCAGAGAAGAAATAGGCTATTTTCTCCCTTTTTATCAAGAGATATTATGCAATTCTCAACCTTCCTAATGCTGTGACCCTTTAACACAGTTCCTCATCTTACGGTGATTCCCAACCATAAAAGTATTCCATTGCTACTTCATAGCTGTGATTTTGTTACTGTTATGAATTGTAATGTAGATATCTGATATACAAGATATCTGACCCCTTTGGGAGGGGTCACATCTCAAAGCTTAGGAACTACACTGCATTATGAACAAGACTATGAGAAAATTGTGTATCTAATATTCCTATTATCAGCCATTTCTCTGACACAACATTCTCTCTTTTTCTCAAGGGAAAGATGTGTCTTATACTAAATTTCCTCTATCTTTTTCAAGAGAGCTTAATTGGGTAGGATGGTACACACCTATAACCCCAGCACTTGGGATGCCAAGGCAGGAGCATCATGAGTTTGGCCTATGACTAAGATCCCAATGACCTAAAGACTTCCCAGTAGGAACCACTTCTTAAAAGGTCCCATCACTTGCCAATCATACCACCCTGGAGCCAGAGACTCCATGACATACACTTTTAGGGGATACTTGTCCAAGCTACAGATTCCTACTACCTTTGATATATCTTCCAAGTAATTTTCCTTCCACTGACTCCCTCAATCTATTCTAAGATCGCCTCTCAGCCTTGTGCTAGCAGTTGAGTCTGTTCTACCTTTCTACGATTGACAGTATCCTTGACAACCATCACCATAGCTGTGAATAAAGTCTTTTTTACTGCTGTTACAGAGTCAGAACAATTCTTCACCAGTGTATGTATGGACAGAAGGGAGGATGTAAGAAGATATAGCAACATATGAGCAAAGCCACTAACACTTGACTCTATGCTTTGGGGAAAAGTAATACTTAACTCTCTGCATTGGAGCAACTTTCAAATGTTGTTATACTTCAGTAAAGTAGTTTGCATAATATCAAAGTGAACTGAAGCTAGATTTGGTGATACACATCTGTAATCCCACTACCTGGAAAGCTGAGTTGAGCCTTGAACTTGCAATCTTCCTTCACGTTTTCATACTTACTCATTTGCCAGCTTGTGTGTCTCTTTCTCCTGAGGAGATGCTTGTAAATGAATTCCCTGGGCCAAATATACAAATGCTTAAAGTTTCAATAGACATGACAATCATATTTCAAAAGATGACACCAACTTACAATTTTAACAACAATGCACATGATTCTTGATATACCCATGCAGAATATTAACCAGTGAAAATGATAGTACTGTTTTTTAATTAATTAAATTTTTTTACATCCCAATCRCTGCCCCCTACCYCCTTCACAGGGTCTCACCCCYATTCCCTCTTCTCTTCTYCTCTGAGAGGGTAGGCACCCTCCCAGGTATTTCCCTATCCTGGTGCATCAAGTCTCTTCATGGTTAGGTGCATCCTCTCCCACTGAGGCCAGACAGATTCCATAGTTGGGCAACAGCCTTGGGAACAGGCCTGCTCCAGTTGTTAYGGGACCCACATGGAGACTGAGCTACACATCCGCTCCATATGTGCTGGAGGCCTCTGTCCAACCCATGTATGCTCTTTGGTTGGTGGCTCAGTCTCTGAGAGCTCCTAAGGGTCTAGGTTAGTTGATTCTCTTGGCCTTCCTTGGAGGTCCTATCTCTTTCAGGGCCTTCAATCCTTCCTCCTACTCTTTTATAAGAGTCCCTGAGCTCCATCCAATGTTTGGCTGTGGGTCTCTGTATCTTCATCAGTCAGCTACTGGGTAGGGCCTCTTAGAGGAAAGTCTCGTTGCAAACATAGCAAAGTTTATAGTGTCAGGAATTGGTGCTTGCCCATGGGATGGGTCTCAAATTGGGCCAGTTATTGGTTGGCCACTCCTCCAGTCTCTGCTCAGTCTTTAACCTTGCATTTCTTTTAGACAGGACAAATTCGGGGTCAAAAGTTTGGTGCGTGGGTTGGTGTCCTAATCCCTCCACTGAAGGTCCTCCCTGGCTACAGGAGGTAGCCTCTTCAGGTTCCRTATCCCCACTGTTATTCATATCAGTTAAGGTCACCCACATTGACTCCCAGGCGCCTGCCCCATCTCAAGTCTCTGGGACTTCCTAGAGATCCTCCTCCAGTGACCCACTCCAGTAGTTATAGATTTTCTTTCATTCTCCTGGYCCTCTGGCCCTCTCTCCTGTCTCTCCCMACACCTGATCCTGACCACCTCTCCATTCCCCTCCCTATCCCCTCTCCCATGCASTTCTCTCTCTTCCTCTGTCTCCTATAACTATTTCCATTTTAGGTGAGATTCGAGCATCTTTACTTGGGCCTTCCTTCTTGTTTAGCTTCTTTGATATATCATGGGTATCCTGTATTTTATGGCTAATATCCTCTTATCAGTGAGTACAAACCACATACATGTCCTTTGGGGACTGGTTTACTCACTCAGGATGATACTTTCTAGTTCTATCCATTTGCTTGTAAAATTCATTATATCCTTGTTTTTAATACTAGTATTCCATTGTGAAAATGAACCACATTTTCTGTATCCATTCTTCAATTAAGGGACATCTTCCATCCATGTGCTTAAGAGGTTGGCCATTTGTGTGTGTGTGTGTGTGTGTGTGTGTGTGTGTGTGTGTGTG
>BDUI01011329.1:13191-29381 GCA_002335545.1 Apodemus speciosus
AGGAATCAGTTCTCTCATTTTACCAATTTAACTTTTTCTTTTTCTTCCAGACAGGGTCTCAGGGTCTCAGGGCCTGGAACTCGACATGTAGACCACACCGACCTCAAACTCACGGAGATCCGCCTCCCAAAAACCAGAAGCGAAGGCGTGCAGCGCCTTACCCGGCAAGTCGTTGAATTCACATTGAACAGAGGCGACATGTCAGAAGAGACAGTCAGCAGATCACAGTTCTCCTTGAAGACGTACGCAGTTAGGGTGTTTGCTCTCCCCGTGTCTTGGTATCATTCTCTCTCGCAGGTAAACATCAAAGTGCGTTGAATTTGAATAATACATTTATATTGATCCGTGATATTTGCTCACTTGAGGCTGTTCTGTTTTGTGGTGTTAGGGATTTAAACCCAGAGTTAGCTAAGCAGGCTTACTCCTACTGAGCTGCAGTCCCAGCCCCTGAGGTTTTCACACAGCTCAGGGGACTGCACTGCTTTAAACAGTTTCCTTACACCTTTAATCCTGTTCCTTACATATTTATATCTGGTTACTTTACTGCGCATAATAATCTTCAAGGCTCCTTGGAGCACACATTGGAATGTGCCTTTCTATGTGGAGTTAATACTCCATTGCATGGAGATGCACCGGGAGCCGCTGGAGTTGTTTCCGTGTTCTAGCCATCTTGAGTGATGCTTCTCTAAGCATTCAGGTCTAAATAATGTTTTCAGGTTTGTGCTTTTAGACATCAGGGCAATCACAGCACTCCACAGGCGGAAGCTGGAAGACCATGAATTTAAGGACAGCCTGGGCTATAAAGGGAACTCCTATTGTAAAGAAAAAAAAGGGAGAAATGGGGCTGAGGAGATGTTGTAGTTCACACTARACCCAGATTTGACCTCCAGAAGCCACATTAAAACAAAGAAATCAAGAAAGCCAGGCACAGTGGGGGGCACCTGGAGGCAGAGCTAGGAAGAGGCCTAGTGCGCGCTCACAGACCCTGCTGTGTGACCAGCAGTCTGACCAGAGCAGTGAGCTCCAGGTTCAGAGCTGGATGTTTGGTGGAGTGGGGGTGGCAGCTGATGATTTCCCCTGTCCCCAAGTGAACACACCAAAAAACAAAGGAGAAGAAGAAATGTCCTGCTTTCAGGTCTCTCTAGAACGATTTTTCAGAAGCAGAATTTTTGAATCACAGTAATTCCTTTCGTGGTGTCAGAGCTGCTGTGGTGTTTTCCACAGACAGTGCTCTGACACACCCTACGGCCTTGGCAGTGCAGGCTGGTTTACTGTGGGGGCTGCCCTACCTGATCTTTCCTCTTGTTCCGTGGGTTGCTACTCTTTTATTCTGGTTTTAAAATATTTTTATTTTGCCCGTGCATATATCTGGGCACCATATGCATGCCTTGGTCTGTGGAGACCAGAAGAGGCCATTGGCTCCAATTTTTCTCATTGTCCAGTTAATAGGGTTCTAAAAACATTTTTTGATTAATCAATGAATAAAATAACTTATTCCTGTAGTATTTAGAAAGAAGTTAATTTAGATTTGATTAAAATTCCAGACATGTATGTTAAAAATGAGCTCAACTTTAAAGTCTGATTTAGTTATTTCTGTAGTTAAAAGACTCATTTACATGGAGGGGTTTTTGTTGTTGTTGTTGTTTAAAACTATCTTTTCCAGATCAAAYTTTCACCAGTAGCTAAGAAGTTGTTCTTGGTGACTGCGGTGAGTGCTGTGTCTGTGATCTTTCTGGCCCATCACTTTAAAAGAAGACGAGGAAAACAGAAGGGAAGCCAGCTGCCCTGGGGGCCGGAGCATCTCCTCCTCGAGCACACCAGGAGAGCTGCTTCAGACAAAGGTGCTCGCGGTCTCCATAGTAAACCCGCTGCGTGCATGCGTGCGTGCGTGCGTGCGTGCGTGCGTGCGTGCGTGCAATGGAGCGAGACATTGCTCAGAGTCCTGGGGCACACGAGTCATGACTGACAGGGCCGTCCTACATCTGTACAAGTCCACGAATGTCTAAGTCTATCACTTAGAGTTGATACGTGTCAATAAATTACATAGAAAATAAAATGGTGGCGGCTGGAAAGATGGCCCCGCCGCTATGGAAACCCGCTCTGGCAGAGGAACTGAGTTCCATCCTCAGCATCCTGTGTGGCAGCATCGAGAGATCGAGAGATCAGACACGCCTGGCCTCTGGCCACCGCACTCACAGGCGCGTAACCACACAGAGACACACATGATTTAAAAATAATATAAAATCTCAAAAAAAAAAAAAACCCATACAAAACCATGGTAATAAATTCGCGACCTACTTTCGAAGTGCTTAATTATATATGATAATATCATTCTAAGTCAGTAGWGAGTGTTGTGTGCTATCATTTGTAAAATATAGTAATTATTAAATTTGTACAGATATACTGAAATTAATTGAATTTATGGTCTTTGTGATTTTTCCATTTATGGGATTTTTTTTTTTAAGCAGTCTCTGTAGGCTCAGCTGACCTCAGATTTCCTGCATGCTGAGCCTGGCTTTGACCTTTTGATCCTCATCCTGCACCTTCTGAATGCAGGGATCGAAGGTGTGCAGTACCATGCACAGCTTGTTTTGTTTACATTTGCCTATTATCAAAAGTTCTGGAAGACTTGCTGATCTTTAAAGGATCTGTATTCTGTACAAGAGATATACTGAATTGTAGCAATAAAAATAATTCTCTGGGGCAGATGAGCTGACTCAGCAGGTGAAGTGCCACCATCAGCCTAGCATACAGTGGGAAGAGAGGGACTCTCAGAATCCAGCATGAACCCATACAAAGTAACTAAAAGTGTAACAATAATAACAATTTCTATACCAAGCTCGACCTCTGAGTATTTTCCTTTTTTGTGTATTTTATGGTTTTGTGATTTAGTCGTTCCACAAACATAGTCACTCACTATATGTTATTTACTGAGATTTTATTAGGTCTCAGACAAGCACTATTTTCAGCATTTTATTTAATTTTTATATCTGTCTTATGATTGACAATTACAGGTCTATGTTCTTTGCATTTATGAATCAAAATAGTAACATGACTAAATTACCCAATGCGGTGTTATGAAGAAATTACCAAGATCATGTATCTTATGAGTCCTGGGGTTTGAAACCAGAAGGGTCTGAACCGTCATGCTGAGAGAAGCTAGGCCTGACATCTGCCGCTAACTGCATTAGCTCGTCAGAAGTTCGTCAAACCAAGCCATTTAAGATGGGGGGGGGGGGTAGTTCAGGGAAAGGCGTGCTTGGTTTTAAACTGACGTTTGTGAGGTAGGTGCTAATACTTTTACACTCGCTGCAGCAAGCCATTCAAAACTGTCCTGATTAGTTAGCTGAACTACAAACATTACAAATGCATATCTTAATAACGCTATACACTTAATAATAAAGTGTGTTTGAAGTCATTCTGAGTGGAGACAGCTTGAAGTTTTGCCTGAAGCTATTATTGAAATTGCTGATGCGTTGATGTTTGTGTGTGTTTGTTTACCAGGTTCGAGTTGCTCCAGTAGTAGACAGAATCTGACCTTGTCTCTAAGTTCCACCAAAGACAAAGGATCTCAGTGTTGCAGCTACCCGAACGGAGGACTTCTCAGCAGATACTCGGGCTCTGCCCAGAGCTTGGGCTCTGTAAGAAGAGCAGATTGTCGGTGTTGTCGTGGTGTTTGCTGGCATGTCACATATGTGCTGCTCTTAGTATGTAAAAAGCTTAGGAGGCGGTCTGGTTAGGCCTGTCTCCRTCCACTGTTGGCCCCCAGTTGTGTTAAGTGCTGTGGTCCTGTGAGAACGGCCTTGATGTGGTGCTGTTGATTCAGAAATAGACGCGGGCATGTTTTCCTGGGCTGGATGTGATAGCTTGTGCCTGTGGTCCCAACACTTGGGAAAGCGTGTCTCTATGTTCTCAGGCTCGCCCTGTACTCTTCGGGCTCAAGTCACTCTGCCACTTCAGCCTCCTGAGTAGCTAGGACGGCTGAGTCACAGAACATCACCATGCCCAGTAACAAGATGCTAATTTTTTTTTTTTTTTTTTTTTTKKTTTTTTGAGACAGGGTTTCTCTGTGTAACTCTGGCTGTCCTGGAACTCACTCTGTAGACCAGGCTGGCCTCAAACBCAGARATCCRCCTGCCTCTGCCTCCCAAGTGCTGGGATTAAAGGTGTGCGCCACCACAGCCCAGCAAGATGCTAAATTTTAAAGACTTCTGGCAGAGTAGGAGCACCAAGCTTGGAGACCTGCCGTTCCTGAAGCTGGACAGGACCCAAGGCCTCCCTCCTGGCACCCTGGCACCCTCAGCTTCAGGCACCCTGCCCTCAGCGAGCACTAAAGCTGCTTTTCTTAGCAGAAGTGGCTGCAGGGGCTTCAGCCACGCCTTTGCTATTGCCCGGCTGACCTTGCCACTCCCCCACTAGGGCTGTGCGGCAGACAATGAAGACTTAAATCAGGATCGTGACACAGAAGACAGTGGGGATCTAGGCCCACAAAACTTGGTAGATGGAGTCCAGGGAGCTGATGGCTCAGGCGAAGAGCAAGCCCTGCTCTTGCAGAGGCCTGAGTTGGATCTCAGCACCCATGTGTAGCAACTCACAACCCCTGCACCTCTAGCTCTAGAGGGTCCACACAGTCTGGCCTCCATGCAGAACGGTTCTTATGTGCAAGCAGCTGGACACACACACACACACACACACACACACACACATAAAAAAGTACACTTCAAAGGTGAAATCTAGAGGTAGGGCAAGAGATGTTTTAAAATGACTTCTTTTAATTTGAGAAATGACAGAAGTATTGATGAGCTGATACTGTATAGAGGAGAATGGTGCTGAACTCAGGGCATGCTCAGTTTATGATGCCAGCAGAAGAGTGGGTGGCGTTACAACAGGCACACAAGATTAGAGCTCAGGTCATGTGCTAGTGGCTGGCCTGGCTGGCRTGGTTGGCGTGGTTGGCCTGGTCAGCTTTAAGTGAATGTAAGTGATGCAGATCTGCGTATCATCCAACAGTGTCCGGAATCCCCAAAGGCAAAGCATCTATCTCACAGTTGGCAGAGATAGACTTTGTAAGTGCTAATACGAGCAAGATCTATAAAATAACCATCTGATTTTTTTGTGTGTGTGAAAATGTTAATTTATGTTCAAAATATTGTGCTACTTGTATACTGTTAAACAGCAAGACCAGAATAGTTTTAAAAAAATCACATAAGTACTAAATTTGAATATAATCAGAATTATTTCTTCAGGTAGAATTTACTAGGACTGTAATTATAGGACATATGTAAATAACTGGTAAATATACAATACGATATAGCAGCTTTGGCCTGTAGCTCAGGAGAGCGCTTACCTGGCATGCCTGAAACTCTGGGTTCCATCTGTGGCACTGAATAAAAACCAAGTGGGGTGGTACACACCTGTAATCCCAATCCTGACAGGGGCAGAAAAATGAGAAATTCAAATTTATCCTTAGCTATTTAGGAGACCCAGTGTGTGTGTGTGTGTGTGTGTGTGTGTGTGTGTGTGACTGTCTGTCTCTGTGTGTGTGGGTATATATCTGTGTGTCTTTCTATTTGTCTAAGTAAGAGATTTTGAGCTGCTTTCTACTGGTCCTCGTTTCAGGTCCAGAGTGTTAACTCCTGTCATAGCTGTGCTTGTGGGAATTCTAATTCCTGGGACAAAGCAGACGACGATGACGTCAGACTTGTTAACATTCCTGTGACCACGCCCGAGAACTTGTACCTGATGGGTAGGTGTGGCCTCAGGGGTGGTGGTGAAGGGGAGAGAGGGGGTTGAGTGGGGAGCTGCTCAGTGCGAAGAGCTTGCCTGGCATGCGCAGTGCCCTGGGGTTTCAGCCCGACTGTGGAGGGTTAAAAACAGAACCCAAACCAGTGATTTCTCCCAGAGAATCAACGGTAGTTTTCAAATGGCCTGTGTCCGTTGAGTTGAGTCGGTCCTGGATAACATCAGGAGCTGTACTAGTTTCTTGAGAGTAATATGAGACGTTAGCATAGACAGAGGCTTAAGGAGAAAGGAGTCTGTTCACTCAGAGCGCTGGAGCCCGAAGTCCAAAATCATTCCTGCGCGGAAGTCAAGGTGTGACTTGACCCATCCCAGCATTCCCTGGGTTCCTCCCTTTCTCACATGCTCTTCGAGTGTCCCATTTGCCCACACCTCTCCATTGTAATTGTACAACAGCTTCTGAGAGCATCCTGATCTTAGTCTCTTCTTCAGAGAGCCCTTTTCCTTATGAAGGAATCCAGGCTCCAGACACTGAGACCTGAGGTCGGGGTGCCTTTATTCAGCCTCGTATGCAAACCCGCACAAAGCTGTTGACTCTTGGCTGGTGACGTCATCAAAGTCTGATTAACTTGGTCCCTTTGTCTAGATACCATTTGTGTTCTGTATCCGTAAAGTCATTAAATGGAGGAAGGGCTGTATTGCATACCTGAGTGCTCTTCTTGGCTTCATGAGCAGGGATGACCTGGGGGCTGACGGAGTGTTGGGGATCAGCTGCCCCARTGTGAATCCTGTCATCAGCACACTTCTCTCCTCATGTGAAGCTACATCCCTTCAGCAGGCGATCATACTAGATAGAAACTGTGCGGGGAGTCCAGATGTGACCTGGACAGCACAGGGAAGAGCGGCAGAAAGCTGTTGGCTTCTGAGCATTTTCCTGCTCTTGGGGACACACAGACTGCATAATTGCCTGTTATCATCATAGTGACTTCTGGGAAGCAGAACTGAACCCAGGTCATAGAGCCACCACTCTAATCCCTGGTTCATTACATCTTTTTGTTGGTGTTTGAGGCTGGGTCTCACTGCGTAGCTCTGACTGTCCTGGAACTCACTCTTCAGACAAGGCTGACCTTGAACTCAGATCCACCTGCCTCTGCCTCCCAAGGGCTGTGATTAAAGCCATGCTCCACTGCACCCTACTGGTCAATCACATCTTAATTCCACCAGAGAGCATCTCTTGTCATGCAAATGCAACAGTCCTTTAACAGTTCCTGACAGAGTCCGGCTCCCCTCTGAAGTCTCTGCCGTCTGCTGCCATTAGCTACATTTCGTAGCACACGCTGGTCTTCGCGTCCTCCAGCGTGGCTCAGTGCGCTCTGCTTACAGCATTCTAGGGCGTCTTTCAGCTGTAGCTATAAAATGTCCTCCTGCCAGCCAGCCTGTGCAGGACAGCATGTTATCACAGCAGCCCCTCAGTGTGGGGCTCTCCTACTTCCTGTTCGTGTGGTCGTACATGCTGAGGAAACGTGGTTGTGCTCATTTCCAGTCACCTGCCCTTCACTTTTAGGTATGGAGTTATTTGAAGAGGCGTTACATCGATGGGAACAAGCGCTGACATTTCGAAGTAGACAAGCTGAAGATGAAGCCTGCAGCTCTGTCAAGCTGGGAGCCGGAGATGCCATTGCAGAAGAAAGTGTGGATGTAAGGACGGTCGGCTGAAGAGTAGGCCTCGGAATACCAGAAGAGCCTCCTTCCTAGGGCAGTTACACAGTCGCATGTTTTCCCAGTGTGGGACTAAGTGAGATGCTTGGGGTTTCATCTTGCTTTGATTTGAGAGAGCGGGTGAGACTGATTTGGGTCACTATGTAACCCCATCTGGCTTGGGACTCAWGTGACCAGGCTGCTCTGAAACATTGAGATTGTCTGTCTGCCTCTGCTTCCCCAGCGCTGGGATCCTGCCCAGCCGGAGGTGCTTCTTTCTGGGCATTTTCTATTCAAGCTTTTAGGCATTACATACATACATACATACATACACACACACACACATATAAAATTTTATATGGATAAGTGTTTCCCCTGCACGTATGTATGTGTACCATGAGTGTGTTGTCCGCCTGCTGAGATCAGAAGACAGTGTTGGGTCCTTTGGGGCTAGAGTTGTAAACAGTTCTGAGCTGCCAGGCAGGTGCTGGGAACCGAACCCAGGTCCTCTGCCAAAGCAACAAGTGTTCTTAACTGTTGAGCCAACTCTCCAGATCCTAGCCTTCACGTTTTCTGACTTTCAAGGCTATGGAGAAGCAGGGGATGCAATTCATTGCTCTTGTTTTTGTAACACTGAGTGGAACTGGATCTTTATCAATCATTTCAAAGTCAGAGAGCATTGCTGAGCCAGAGGCCAGAACAAGGAGCCCTAAATCTCATTTATAAACCCTCTAAGCAATTCTTACACAGGCTGAAGTCTGAAAACTCTTAGTCTGCTTGAGTAATCAGTCAGGACCATTTCTTCTTTTCTTGTGAAAGCAATATGGAGGCTGCGCTCCTAGGATTGGGTCACCTGTCAGCCCCGCACCAGCCCTGGCCAGACACCGAGTTGCTCTTTTGACGTGAGCATTTCTGGGTTGAGAATGTTAACATTGAATGTAAGAGTTGTTGTGTGTTACTGTCATTTTTATTTGTAGGATATTATTAGTACAGAATTCATCCATAAACTTGAGGCTCTGCTGCAAAGAGCATATCGTCTCCAAGAGGAGTTTGAAGCTACGCTTGGTGGACCCGACCCTAGTTCCCTTGCAAATGATACTGGTAAGTAGACATTTTGTGTGCTTTTCTGAAACCTATGTTCTTTTTTTAATATCTAGCTAGCCTGGGCTCACTATGCAGGCCAGGATAGCCTAGAGCTCAGAGGTATGCCTGCCTCAGCCCAACACTGAAATTAAAGGCATGAGAAGATTTCTTGAATGAGATTTGGAAGGAAGGAATGATTTAACATTGTTTCTTCTTGTAAATCCTTTTAAGAGTGAAATGAGAGGATGAGGGGCTGGAGATCTCAGGGGTTAAGAGGACTTGCTGCTCTTGCAGAGAACTCAGGTTTCACTCTGAGCACCCACATAGCAACTGACAACTCCAGTCATAGGGATCCGACAGTTGTCTCTGACTTTTTTCTTCTGAGACAGGGTTTTGCTGTGTAGCCCTGGCTGTCTTGGTACTTACTCTGTAGACCAGGCTGGCTTTGACCTCACAGAGCTCCACCTGCCTCTGCCTCTGCCTCTGCCTCCCGAGTACGAGAGTTCGGATTCACACCAGTATGCTGTGCTTCCTAGCCACTTAGAAGAGTGAACATTATCTCTGAGTAGGAAGGTCAACTATGGACCCTTTGTGGGCAGTGCGTCTGCAGAAAAACACTCACTGCAGCAGCGTGAGGCACCCCGGAAGCCACACTGCAAAAGTCAGAATTCATTCTGGGCATGGTAAGACCTGTAAGGAGCTTACTTTCTGGGTTGGTGGTTGTTTGGTTGTGTTGTCTTTTCTGTTGTAAAGCTGGGATCTGACACATGACTTGTACACACTGCTCGGCCAGCGAGCAGAGGGGTCTGCCTGTCTCCAGTCCCCTTGTGCTGCCGTTACGTGCACACGGCACCACACCTGGCTTTTATGTGGGTGCTGGGGGTCCAAACCCAAGCCTGCACAGCAAGCACGGGACTCGCTGAGCTGTCTTCCCAGACCCATTGTTTTCTTTTTTCTTTCTTTTTTTTTTTTTTAAGATTTATTTATTTAGTGTTTGTGAGTACACTGTCACTGTCTTCAGACACAGCTGAAGAGGGCATTGGATCCCATCCCAGATGGTTGTGAGCCACCATGAGGTTGCTGAGAATTGAACTCAGGACCTCTGGAGGAGCAGTTGGTGCTCTTAACCCCTGAGCCATCTCTCCAGCACCCCCATCCCCGTTTTTAATAAAGATTTTCTTCCTTCATATGTGTGTGGTGAGCCAAGGGCAGGTGCTGGGGATTGAAACTGGGTCCTCAGGAAGAGCAGCAGGTGCTCTTAGCTGCTGAGCCCCCCATATTTCTAAACTCCCCTGTACCAACATATTACCCTTGACTTAGTTACCACAGATGTTGTGACCACATTTCGTAGGTGGAAGTTACATTTCCTAAGTGAAATGAAGGTTTGGATGTGTTCTTTGCTAACAGCATGAAAGTCTCGTGCTGCTAAGAGGCTCCTTGCTGCCTGTGCTGTTGAGGTCACTAGAGGGCAGCAGTCTCCTCCCCCGTCTAGAGAGCAGTGACCCGTCAGTGCGCTCTGTGCTGCTGACTGGACTGGGCTAACCTGAAGCACATGATGACACATTTCACACTCCTGCCACCGTAACTCAGAGTGAAAGAGACCTTGAAAGGTTGWTCACAAAACACTGAATCATAGTGAAACTTTCCGTTACCGTGGAAGATCTCCTACTTCCTAGGGTCTAGATATTTGGGACAATATTTATTTATAGTTTCTGTTTTTCAGATGACTAACAATCGTAATTTTGTAATTGTAAAAAGGAAATTTTTGAGCGAGGGTCTCCCTGTGTATCTAATTCTGGCTTTGAACCCACTCTTTAGCTCAGGCTGGCTTCCAGTTCATAATTCTCCTGCTTCAGTCTTCCAGATGCTTCAGTTACAAGTGTGTGCCACATTGTCTGGCTAGCTACGATCATTCTGTTTGTTCAAAGGGTTTTCCAGTGTAGCTCTGGCTGTTCCGGAGCTCACTGTGGCCCTGACTGGCCTTGAACTCATCGCTCTGCTGGCCGCTGCCTACCACGTGCTAGGGTTAAAGGCGTTAGCTATTACATTTTTTTATTCTTACTTATACATACGTGTGTACTTGTTGTGCGTGTATATGGTGTATGTGTGTATGTGGGTGCATGTGTTTGTAGGACAGAAGAGGCATCAGATCTAGAGCTGACATTACAGGCAGTGGTGAGCCTCCTGACTGCCGTAGAGTTGGGAGCCGGATTTGGTCTTCTGGGTGAGAGCAAGAGCACGTAACTGCTGAGGCCTTCTCCATGTGCGGTCAGCCGGGCCCTCAGTGTGGCTCCAGTTCTAGGCAGCGGAGCTAGTGTAGCCAGTAGTTAGCTATGAGCGTGGGCTAACAGCCCGCCCCCACCCGTCCCTGCGGAGGAGGCCTTCCCTCAGACTGTCTACACGATGTAGGACCAGCCTGGAATGGCCTGGTCAGCCTGTGATGCCAGCTTGGGCGGCCTCAGCAGGAAGACCGCAACCCCCCAGAGTACGTTCAAGAACAGACCGGTCATCTTTGTGTTCCCTGGTCTCAGCAAGCGAGAGGAGGGCTGGCTCGGGGCTCACGGCTGCTGAGCTAGCAGGAGCTGGTGCCCGCCGTCAGCCCGCCTCGCTCACGCAGGCGTGAGATTCACATTACATTAGCTTCATGGAGGATTGCCGCGCATGATGAAGTYGGCAACTGCTGCCACGTGTTTCTGTTTACTGTTTTTTTATCCAGCTCTTTAAAAGGACGATTCTAAGATGATTTTACAGACTGTGTGGGTAGGGTAGTCAGATGTAATATGATTATAACTTGCTTTACAATAATATTAATCATTTTTCTAGACAATAGCATCTTTTTCTGTGAATTAATTTTTTGTTTGTTTGTTTTTGTTTTTTTCGAGACRGGGTTTCTCTGTGTAGCCCTGGCTGTCTCAGAACTCACTCTGTAGACCAGGCTGGCCTCGAATTCAGAAATCTGCCTGCCTCGGCCTCCCAAGTGCTGGGATTAAAGGCGTGCGCCACCACCGTCCAGCTTCTGTGAATTAATTTTATTTTTCTCATAATAATGTTTGCATCTTCTGAAAGAAGGCATTTCTGTGTGTGCGTGCGCATGTGAGTGTGAGCGTTTCTGTGTGTGCGTGCGCATGTGAGTGGTGTCTGTGTGTGCATGCGTATGTGAGTGGTGTCTGTGTGTGCGTGCTCATGTGAATGGTGTCTGTGCGTGCGCATGTGAGTGTGAGCGTTTCTGTGTGTGCATGCATATGTGAGTGGGGTCTGTGTGTGCGTGCGCATGTGAGTGGTTTCTGTGTGTGCATGCGCATGTGAGTGTGAGCGTTTCTGTGTGTGCATGCGTATGTGAGTGGTGTCTGTGTGTGCGTGCGCATGTGAGTGTGAGCGTTTCTGTGTGTGCATGCGTATGTGAGTGGTGTCTGTCTGTGCGTGCGCATGTGAGTGGTGTCTGTGTGTGCATGTGCATATGAGTGGTGTCTGTGTGTGCGTGCACATGTGAGGGTGAGTGTTTCTGTGTGTGCGTGCGCATGTGAATGCCGAGCATTCATTTGCACTTTAGTGGGTGCAAGAGATAAATGTCATAATCTGCCTGCCTCTGTACCTTATTTTTGGAGACAGGATCTGTCACTGAATGTGAAGCTGACTTTTCTGGCTTATCTGGTTGCCAGCTAAGCCCCTGGGACCAACCTATCTCTGTCCCCAGTGTCACAGTTATGTCTGCTCCTCACCCAACCATCACATGGTGCTAAGGATCGGAACTGAGGTCCTCATGAGTGCATAGCAAGGACTTTACACAATAAGCTGTGTCTGTAGTCCCAGAAACAAGATACTTTTACTCCACTTTAAAGTCATTATTAAGACAGTGACAGTAAATCTACTTTTTCACCTAAAGGATTTGCAAAAATCATTACTCTTGGTGTAGCTGAGATTGTCGTCTTTCTGTGGTTCTGACCGTGACACGCGTAGGAGATCAGATAATGCAATTGGCTCTGCTCGCCTTTCTTCCAGACTGTCTGTCTCACCTCCACCACACAGGCCTGCCCTCCCCTCTCCTCTGCACAGTCACGTGGGGGCCTAGGCGTCTTGTCACGGCTATGCCTTGCTCCGTGCACAGGGCTCGCTGACCTAGCTCCAGGCTCCAGCCTGCGCTGTCGCCGGCTCTGCTGCAGTAGGTGGAGCTGAGCAGTCTCGCCCAGGACTGACTGGTTTGGTTTTGTTCTCCTTTGTGGTAGAATTAAGGTCAGAACCACAATAGCAGGCTGCATAATTGAAAACTTTCACTGAGATTTTATTTTTAAAATCAACACTGAATTTGAGTTTCTTTCCCCGTTTCTTTCCCTATTCTGTTCTCTGCGTCCCTGGCTGACACTGTCACTGTGCACACTGCACACGCTTCCAGATTTTTTTTTTTGACACTGTCACTGTGCACACTGCACATGCTTTCTGGTTTTTGCATGTAGCGCGCAAAGCTGTTGCTTTGCAGAGACCTCAGAGGCCTCTCCCTGTACCGCAAGGTAACATTGGTTGGTCTTTGAGGTGCTGTGAGGTGATTTATTTCTAGACTGTGAATAAATTGGTAACACAAAAAACATTTAAACATTTTGTTTAATTTTAAAAATTATATAAGGTAGGGCTATATGGCGTGTACATGCATGTGTTTGTGTGGGTGTGCATGTGGAAGCCACAGGTCAATGTTGTGTGTGTTGACTCTGTGTGTTTGTACAGAGGGTGGTGTAACCCTGTGTGTAACGAGGTGATGTGCAAGTGCTTGTGCGTGTCTGTGTACAGACAGGTCTCTGACCCTGGAGTTGACTCCTTCAGCTGGCTGGCCAGGAAGCTGCAGGCTCCTGCTCCCCMCTTCAAGCCCTGCAGCTGTGCGACATGTGGCTTTTTAATACATGGGCTCCAGGAATCCAAACTAAGATTTCTTCATGCTTGTGATGCAAGCACTCTGTGGATCCACACTTGATTCTTTTTATTTCTTGGTTTTCTCATCCTTGGGTTTGGTGGGAACCCCCAGAAAGGTTCCAGAGTTCTGCGTCCCCGAACAAGGAACAGAGACAGACGGATAGCGAATCCTATTACTATTACTAGAAAACAGTAGAGGACCAAGTGGAAGTGCTCCAGCAGGGATGTGCTTGAGTGGACAGCAGCAGACGCGAGAAGGGCATGGGGTGTCGTGCCACTTGGTGGAGACTTGGAGGTTGTTTGCATAGCCTGGGCTTGTTCAAATATGCTCTGTCTGTTACATTTAATCCTGTGTACAACTTCATATATCACATGTCTTATTAGTGTTTTAAATCTCTACCTCGGTGTCTTAGTTAGGGTTTTAGTGCTGTGAACAAACACCATGACCAAGGCAAGTCTTATATAAGACAACATTTAATTGGGGCTGGCTTACAGGTTCAGAGGGTCAGTCCATTATCATCAAGGTGGGAGCAGGGCAGCATCCAGGCAGGCATGGTGCAGGAGCTGAGAGTTCTCCATCTTTGTCTGAAGGCTGCTAGCAGAAGACTGACTACCAGGCAGCTAGGATGAGGGTCTTAAGGCCCACACCCACAGTGATACATCTACTCCAACAGGACCACACCTTCTAATAGTGCCATTTCCTGGGCCGAGCACATACTAACCATCACAGTAGACATAGAGATGGAGCCAGGCGGTGTGGCGCACACCTTTAATCCCAGCACTTGGGAGGCAGAGGCAGGCGGATTTCTGAGTTCAAGGCCAGCCTAGTCTACAGCATGAGTTTCAGGATAGCCAGGGTTACACAGAGAAACCCTGTCTCGAAAAAACCAAATCCAAAAAAAAAAGACATAGAGATGGATTCCCCTCATAATCAGCCTTGAGCCCACCTCCTGTTTCCCTGCTAACATGGTAATTTTAAGGAACGGGAACTACCCCAGCTTTTGAAGCAGTGTGTGCAATGAGGGAGGCGTCATCAGTGTGGCCTCCCCTTTCGATGTGAAGCGTATGAAATGGAAGAGGTTGGACATGACATGATACACATGAAGACACGTTAAGGACTTGAGAGGAACGAGTATCTCCTAATGAACTTTTATATACATATCACAGAAACCTATCCCTTAACACAGCTAGCCAGCCCTCTCCCTCCCACCCTCCCATTCCCTCCCCTGGCACACACAGAAATTGCTCACACTCACATGCGCACGCACACACAGAAATGCTCGCCGCCCTGACTGAATCTGCAGGTGCCCTGAACAGGATGCGCAGAGCACTCTCTCCCTTTGAGGCTCAAGCTGCATTTCAGCAGAGAGCAGGGATATTGTAAGAAAGAGATATTAAACGCTGCTGTCAGGGCATGGCAGATCTGTCACAGCATCTCACAGCAGCTGTGCTTGTTTCCAGTGCAGGAGCCTGGGCCACTCAGCCACCAGTCATGGAGGGGGAGGGGGTGGCAGGTGCTCGAGGGACCCTCTGCTGAACTGTTGGCAACCGATTGATTCTGCGTAAGGGACAGTTATTGTGTTCCATTGTGTGCCGAATGGTAAGCTCACAGGCTTCAAGCATGCCCACACAGATAGTTCTGGATAAAATCAGTGGATCATAAAACCAAAAAAGGGGGTGGGATATGCGTGTGGGAGGAGGCCTGGGGGAGGAGATGTGACAAGAGCACTCAGATGCACTAGATGTGTGCATGGCATTGTCAAAGAACAGTCGGAATGGATAATATAAAAAATAGAGTGACTTCCAAAGATACCTGCCCCAACCTCCACACCTAAGCTTCTACATATGAATGCACACATGCAAACACACACTTAGGGAAACACACGCCCGCGCATGCACACTCATACACACCAACTCCCCCCCCTTACAAAGGAAATGCAGCAGCAGAATTTTGACCCTCTTTAATCCTGTGATAAGATAGTGGCTTGACGTTAGGCGAGGGAGGGAGGAGGGGTGCTCTCCTCAGTGGCAGGCACTCATTCAGTTTGGTTCTCCTTAGTGCTTGATGACGCCAGCGTTTGTAAGGCAGGGCTAGGAAGACCAAAAGCCAAAGGCCAGTCTGAGGGAGACTGTGTCAAAGAAACAGCCAGAGAAGGCCACTGGCTGCCTTCACATAGCAACCGTGGATTCCTGCGCTGGGCCTGCTAGCCGGAAGCCTTGCCTTGAGGCTGTGGAGCTGGTATTTCAGGATTTAGCAGGTGACTTTTTTAAAAAAGCAGGTGATTTCTGCATGCATGGATGGATAGATAAGAAGGTGGCTTTAAGATTTGCCCATCTGTGCTGGACATGGTGACACATACTTTCAGTGCAGCAGTTTGGAGGCAGAGGGAGGTCGCTCTCTGTGAGCTTGAGAGCAGCCTGGTTGGCTGCAGAGCTGAGCCCTGGGTCAGCGAGGGTCACCAGTAGGCCTGTCTCAAAAACAAGGAATTTTCTGGCCTCCAGGATGGCTGGCTGCCAAGCCTGACACCCGAATTCAGTCCCTGGAATCCGCATACTGTCAAGAGAGAATTGAAGTCCCACAAGTTGTCTTCTAACCCCAAGTGCACAAATGCATAATCCATAATAAATATAAGAGAAGTAACAAATCTTAAAGCACGCGTTGAACTGTTTACCGTGCACCTTTTGTGTTACATGATTCAAACAGTAAGACCAGACCAGGCCTTCCAATGGCATGTAACCTGAGTAACCAGGTAAATCTTGGCAGTCGAGCC
>BDUI01011330.1:50384-65106 GCA_002335545.1 Apodemus speciosus
ATCTGCCCAGGATCTTCTAGCTTTCATGGTCTCGGATGAGAAGTCTAGTGTGATTCTGATAGGTCTTCCTTTAAATGTTACTTGGCCTTTTTCTCTTACTCCCTTTAATATTCTTTATTTGTTTAGTACGTTTGTGGTTTCAATTATTATATGACAGGTGGTTTTTCTGTTCTGGACTATCTTTTTTGGAGTTTGGTAGGCTTCCTTTTTATTCATGGGCATCTCTCTCTTTAGGTCAGGGAAGTTTTCTTCAATAATTTTGTTGAAGATATTTGCTGTCCCTTTAAGTTGTAAATCTTCACTCTCATCTATACCTATAATCCTTATGTTTGGTCTTTTCATTGTGTCTTGGAATTCCTGGATATTTTGGGTCACAAGCTTTTTGCATTTTGCCTTTTCTTTGACTGTTGAGTCAACGGAATCTTCAGCATCTGAGATTTTTTTCTTCTATCTCTTGTATTCTGTTGTTGACATTTGCATCTATGGCCCATGATTTCTTCCCAATGTTTTCTATCTTCAATGTTGTCTCCCTTTGTGATTTCTTAGTTGTTTTTACTTCTGTTTTTAGATCCTGGATGGTTTGCTCTGTTCCTTCACTTTTTTGTTTGTGTTTTCCTCTAATTCTTAAAGAGATTTTTGTGTTTCTTCTTTCACCACTTCTTGCTGTTGACCCTTGTTCTCCAGTATTTGTTTAAGTGATTTTTGCCTTTTCTTTATTGGCTTCTATCTGTTGAGGCATATTATCCTGAATTTCTTTAAATGATTTTTGTGTTTCCCTTGTAAGGGTTTCTACCTTTTGATTCATGTTCTCCTGTATTTCTTTAAGAGATTTATTTATGTCCTACTTATGTTCCTCTAACAGCAGCATAATCATTGATTTTTAAATCCAAATCTTGTTTTTCTGGTGTGTTTAGGTATCCAGGACTTGCTGTTGTTGAAGAATTGGGTTCAGATACTGCCATATTGCCTTGATTTATGTTAGTAATGATCCTACGTTTGCCTTTTGCCATCTGGTTATCTCTGGTATTAGTTGGTCCTGTTTTCAGTGACTGGTGCTTGAATCTCCTGTGAGCCTGTAAGGCTATTTCCACACCGCTGGATGCCTGCTGCAGACTGCTGATGTGCTGCCCTACTCTTTGGTGCTATTGGAGCCCTGGTGTGCCTTGCCCCAACCAATGTTATACTAGGGTTGCCTCTGTGTACCTGGTGTTGCCTGTCTGGTCTACCCTGGAGAGAAGATGGTGGATACCGTGGGGACCCCCTCCAAGTGCTGATCACTCTGCAGGGCAAACGGCCCAGTACAGGGCTGGCACACAGATGGCCCGCAGAGCTGCCCAGGCCCCAGGCACAGGCAGAAGCCTGGTGAGCTGCATCCCAAGCAATGTTAGACTCGGGATATCTCTGTGTACCTGGCGTTGCCTGTCCAGTCCCTGTCTTGACTTTTAATTGAGGGTGTTATTTGTTTACTTTTGAGAGAGAGAGAGAGAGAGAGAGAGAGAGAGAGAGAGAGAGAGAGAGAGAGAGAGGAGAGCTTGAAGTTGGATGGGTAGAAAGAATTGTAGCACTTCGGGAGTGAGTTGGTATTGTAGGTCATCACAATGTCCTCAAATGTAGAAATTTGGGCAATCAGATACCAATTGGTGATCTATAAGAAACTATGGAAACATGAAATGGAGTATTTAATTTAATCAACCCAGGTGATATCATGAAATGAAATAAAGAGGAAGATAATAGTAATTTGTACAAACCATGAGAGTAACTTTGAGAATAGAAGATTGAAGTAGGTAAAAATGGAGAGAGATTAATRCATATATTATCATTAATTTATGAACCTAAAAGTTCTTGTGAAATATTCTTTCTAAACAAAGAAGACTAAACTATCTTTAAACAGAGAGCATCCTTTCTTTTATTTTATTCTAATAATAAATGAGTTTCCTGTGAATATCATCTTGATATAGAACCATAGATTAAATTGAATACATTTATCCACATATCTAATTTGGATAGCYTGGAATAGAAAGTAGTCTTGCATTTATATTAAAAAGTAATTGTGTCTCTTCTGACAAAGTAATTTTATGTTGTGACTTATTTTATGACTTTTGAGAAGGCATGTTGAGTTTTGTAGACCTATTTATTTCTACAGCATACTCAAGTAAACTTTAATCAGTTTTAGATTCTGTGCTAAGATACTTTGGTTTATCTAAACTATGCCAGATTCAATATTCCTTCATGAACTCTAGCTCAGAGTGACTGCAGTTAAATTCTTTGGAATACTAGGGTCAATGATTTGTATAATTAATAATACTATAAAGAAGATTGAAGCCACAGTATAAAAATCAAGACAAAACCATCTTTTACACAGTATATTTGTTACTTAAAAATATATTAATCTGTACAAATCTGAGTGCTTATTAATTTTTTATGTGGAGTCGTGGGTTTATTATTTCCAATCTTTATCTGCAGTCTAAAACATCAAATGAAATTAAAATCCATTAAACAACACAGTGTAAACTTATGCATGAAGCTTGCTTATGAATTAACAAGAAAATATTTCTCTATGAAATTACACCATCAAGGTAAGAACCCACAAAGCTAATGTGAGGTCATAATAAACTAATGATATCCTACAGTCTCATGCCGTGTTTGTAGTTGGGTCCTGAAAAACCTTTAAAATGACCACCACTCATCTACATTATGTGTCTTCAACAAAATCCTGTTTCTGGGTTTGCCAGGCTGTGTACATGGATGATTAATATGCAGGGTTAGAATACTGAAAGAGAAAATCATTGCCATCTGACCAAAAAGAACACATGAATCCATCCCTAGTCAGAGTGCTCTGGAAGCTCAAAATAGCATAGGTTTGGTGACTGAATCTTGTAACAGTTCAATAAATTATACAGTTGTTGAAATTCTCATTGATGCTACATGCACATATCTTGAATGAATGTAGGGAGAATATTTTGTTTACCTAAAAGCATACTCCTTAGCATGTAGATAGTCTAAATAGATACAAAGATTTGGAGAATACATGTTGGATAATATTCACGTGGGAGTGAAAATGGGACAAGAGCCACTGAAGGCTGCTGCTTGTCAAAACATAGTAACTACACTGTTACAGTAGCTACACTGAAGAACACTCTTTGTCACAGATAGTAAGTACAGTGAAAGCTKAAGCCTTTGCCAAGAGGACAGTCAATTTCCGACCTGTCTTCCAGGAAATAAATAGGATTCCTAATCAAGTGTAAAGAATTGTCAGAATTTAATGAGGGGCTTGCATCAGGAATTTGTTGACATAAAGATGAAAGATAAATACCAAGAAAGCTTAGCTGGAAGATAGGTGAGTGAGGGATTGTAGCACAAATATGTTCAAAGGAAATTGCTCAATTAGAAATAAACTGCAATTCATGTCTGTAATTTTTACTCCACCTGATTCTAAGAGAATCTGCTCCCTATGTAGGGTGAATAGTTAGATGTAATTCTTATTTGATAAGATTTAATTCTTAATATTTGAGACTCTGTAAGGTTCAATATATACCATCACATGGTTAATAAGCTTAGTTTCAAACATTGTCAATGAATGGTGAGCATTATGGATAACATGAATATGGTTGCTTTTGTTCAGTGACTTACAAGTGAAAACAGAAACAATAAAAATAGCTAATAGAATAAAATATCATTTCAACTAATATGTATTTTATATATTTAGATATAGAAATGAGTGTTAAATAAATCAATCTTAATTTGAATTTTTAATGTATTATGCACATTCAAGTTAATAATTCTTCGTAAGTTGAGACATTCAATTAAACATTTGAAAAATGGCAGTCAAGAGGTAATTTTGAACTTTTAAGCAGATAATAAGCAAAATAGAAAATCATTTTACTATAGATATTGGTAATTATTTGAACATATTACTGCGGACTGGACTGTAATTGCTGTCCAAATTTTGCCTGATAGTCTCCAAATGTTCATGGTTTGGACTCTACTAAAAGAAATCTGACTCATAGTTTTTCCAAAACAAATTGTCAAAAACATGAATATGGACAATACAGAATAGACCAAATTTTCAAATATTTTGTAAGAAAACAAAGGACATTTCTAATCATTCTAACTTTTAGCCTAAGACATCTTATGCATAGCTTTTAATATGAAACACAATTGAAAAAAATGATGTCTTTATTATTAAGAACATTTTCAAAAAATACTGTTATTAAAGTAAAACCTAAGTGTCAAAGAGAGAAAATACTTTTTATGCGTTTTTATACTTAATGCCCCTTTTATATTCCTATAGAAATCTAGACGACCAATGACAAATATTCAACTATTTTTTAAAAATCCTACTGCGCTCAAATTATTTTAACACATATCAGAACATGTATAAATAGAACATAATCATGTTCTAAAGAGATCATGTTGTTAGCAATAAGACAAATGGTGAAATTGTGGATTTAGCATTGTTTATTTAATACCTCTATAATTGCCACTATAAAACTGATGATATCATGTCATAGATAGGACAACCCCCCAAAAATCATCATTAATTTTTGCTGAGAATATAAAACAACACATAATTTGGCCAATCATTTGTCAGTTTAAATAATTTAACATATTTCCTCTCTCTCCCAGCAATCACACTCTCAATATTTTATACCAAATATTAAAATGCATGTCCTTGTTAGTGTTTTGGCTTTAAGAATCCTCTTTCTCCCCCCCCTCTATCCCTCTCTTCCTTCTTCCCTCTATTTTCCCCTCTGCTCTTCTATCCTTACTTATATTCCCTGACTCCTTTTTATTTTTATTCTTGATAACAAAATTTACTACTGTATCTACAACTTCCCTTGAACTTAAGATGTTTCTGTTTCAGGTTCCAGAGTGATGGGGTGAGTGATGGGAATGTGTTAGCAACTATGATTGTCACAAAAAAATGTATATGTTTTAAATAGAGCTCTTTGTAACTATTCATATCAGCCTTTATAAATATTCTTTATTTTTGTTAGTTGAATACATATATACAATGAAAAATGATCATATCTATTCTCCTGTTTATCCCTTCAACTTTCCAGTCTTTACTTCCAAATGCTTCCTTCCTATTTTTTAAAATAACCTATTAAAGCTAGTTAGTGCTGCTCATATTCGCATGGGTGTGGACCATTCAATTGAACATGGAAATCACATTTTCTATAAAGAATGATGCTCACTGGCCCTAGCAAATGTTCATGACCTATAGCTCCRTAGCACAAGGTAGCACTTTAATATCATCTAGCCCATGTATACCAGAACTAGGATTATTGATTTTATGCAATTTTTGTACAGATAACTATAGCTCATGTGAGATCTTATATGCAATAGTCATATTCTGTGTAATAGCCTTATCATATGTAAAAGCCATGTCATGTGTAACAGTCTACATTTCATAGCACTTCTCCTTATTCTCTATATCCTATATTCATTCTTTCTTTTTTGACATGATCCCTGAGCCTTGGTTATGAGGGAGCTAAACTTGAGGTCTCACTCAAACCCAATTGTTCTGCATCTTACTCTTGTCACTTTGCTGAGTTAGGCATCTTCTGAATTTACTGTTTCTCATTGCAAAAAGAGAACTCTGACCAGTATGGAGTGATACTCAAGTCTGTAGGTAGAAGCATAAAAGTTAGAAGATAATTCGATAGCATAACCATTTACCAAATTAACAACAATAGTCTCTAGCTTAAGTCATGTAACTTCTCCAGCCCTTGGCTTTTCACCAGGTTTACAGTAACAGGCATTCCCCCAGCCCCTGTGGAGGAGGCTTCAAATACAATGAGAAAATTGTTCCCCACAATCATTGTGTTATTAGTGGACTAATGGGCACTTCTTTCCTGGGGAGACGGTGTTTCAGCATGTAGTGACCAGTGTACATGTCATTTTTATTTACTCAAATGATAGGTTAAGTTGAGAGCCATACCAAACCTGTACAAATACATGGTTTGGATTAAATACAGAGAATTTCTKTGTCTGCTCTAAGTATACCTAGGCTTAGCTTGGAATCTTCTAACCATGGTACAATCTAATCTTCTAAATGGACCAGTTCAATTCGGCTTCTCTAGGCTTCTGACTAAATTTCTCTGCTTGACCTCATACTAACTTTGGCAATACATAGTAATCTTCTAGCTCTTCCTCATTCTCTGGCTTGTTCTTTCTTCACCTGTGTCTAGCTTGTTCTTCCTGCAATCTGTCTCTGTAAAATTGCGCCCACTGTATGTCTCTTTATCTGTCTCTGTCTTTCTATGTCTCTGTCTCTGTTTCTCTCTCTCTCTGCTCTGACTTATTCTGTCAAGTCTTCCTGATTCTTCACTTTGTCTGTCTCTCAATTAAATGTCACACTCAACATGGCTACTTCCTTCTATAAATAAACCTTACCTTCATTGTTAGAGATTAATGGTGTGTATTAAGGATCTGTCTATTCCAATCAGATCGTACTGTAATCCAAGTGGTGGCTGCATTCAGGCAGGATTATGCAGATCTGGAAGTTTTTTGATGTGATTCCTTTCTTGAGCAGCCATGCTACTAGATTAAAATTCTTCTAGAGATCAGTCCTAGGTAAAGACATTGATATCATTTCTTCCTTACTAGTCAGCAAAGCATCATTCTGGTATGATGCAATGTCATCAGGAGGGAGTAAATTTCTTCTTGCTTTGATATAGATGTTTTGAATTATTTCTGCAGCCAAGGAGTATATATAGCATTTTATTGTTGACTATAGCCTATATTTTCTGTGACCTTGGGGCCTTGTAATTTATGGGCAAGAATCTTTTGTATTGAATTTTCCTTTAAAGAAATGAAGAAAATCCATGTCTTTAGGAGGTAATAATGTCCAAGTATTCATCTATGAACCCCATTTGTATAAAGTTACGTTTGGCAATTTTCTAACTAGTAATTTTTCCACAAGGAACTTTTTTGTTTGTTTGTTTGTTTTGTTTAAAGACAGGGTTTCTCTGCATAGCCCTGGCTGTCCTGGAACTCACTCTGTAGACCAGGCTGGCCTCAAACTCAGAAATCTGCCTGCTTCTGCCTCCCAAGTGCTGGGATTATAGGCGTGCACCACCAATGCCCAGCACAAGGCCTTTGATTTGGCAATGATTATACAATAACTTTTCCCCCCTGTTTTGGAGTATCAATATGAGACTGCAGCAAGAAAAAGGCGAGAGAGCATGAGAAGAGTGAGAGAAGAGAGAATGTGAGGTGTTATGGAGAGTGTGTGTGAGTGAAAGGAGAGTGCATGTGGTATGTGTGAGGTGTGTGTGAGGTGTGTGTGTGAAGAGTGTGTGTAAGAGAGAATGAAAGGGGGATGCACAGAGGTGTGCATGAGTGTGAGATTTCAAGAAAAGAAAAGCACACAGGAGAAAAGCAGAATGTGCAAGAGAATGTTGAGTGTGTACAGCCTCAAGCTGTGAGCAAACAAGCAAGAGAGAAAGAAAGCAGAGAGTGAGAGGGAAGTGAGAGAAACTTTAGGCCTTGAAAAATTTCCTGGCAGCTTGTACCCAATAAAAAAAGGAAATTCTGAAAAACATTAGAAAATGAGAATAAGAGAGCAAATGTTAAAACCCAGTGCTATTCTGTAACAAGGGTCACAAGTTAAACAACAGGGATGGATTTGTAATTACTCTCATTGCACCTATTTTAATACCAACATCTTAGGTCTTACTTCATCATGCTGCTTGGACATAAAAAAAGCCAACAACTGAATGAAATCAGCACACAGTGTTCATGAGATATGCTGCAGACATGCATGATAAACCAGTGAGAGTTAAAGACATTTCTTCACACTGCACTGAGAAACTTTATAGCACAACTATCACCTTCAAACTCAGGAAAGAAGAGAATATGTGTCCAATACATGATAGATAATAGCTTTCTCTCACTTTATTGAGGAATCGTTAATCTATCTAGTTGTGCTCAGAACTGCTACACTCAATCTTCCAGTGTGCATTGCCTTTTGATTTTATTTAGTGCATATTATTTATGAAAATCTGGAAAACAAGAAATGGAAAGAAGTAAATGAGGATATCCCAAGCACTGGCACTCTTTCGTTTACTCTCAGGATCTCTTTCATTATCATATGGTATTATTTTAGTAGAAGTGAACATATTTTTAACATGCATATTTTTGTGTGGTTTKYATGTATGTTGGGAGTCATGCATGATGGATGCATGAGAGGGATGTGCATAGTTGCATCCACAGAGGCCTACTGAGCTAGCCTTGCTACTGATATTGCTCAGAGGATCTGATGGCGYTGCCTTCTAACCACTAAGCTTATAGGTAAGCTCCAAATACCCCAGGACTTACACTTAGGCAGAAAGTGATTTAACTACAGAGCAAACTCCCCATACCCAACTGAAGTAATTTTTCATGGGTACTACTATGACTGATTTTGGTTTTATTGAAATCTTTTTTGATTATTTTGCTATAGTACTAAAAATCACTTAAGAATTCTTATTTTAGTCTTTCCCTGTATATCTTCTGGAAATAATTACTACAACATTACAAGAGAAGTCCAGAAGGTTACAAAAAACATTTTCTTATACCCATAAATAATATAATTTATATCTAAATTCTCAAATCTCAGAAAGCAGGGACATTCTGTCTAATCGAGCAGAAGCCATAGTCAATTACAACAGAGACTTCTGGAACTATATTTGAAAAACACTTGCCTGAAAAATCTGATGAGTTATACCAGGTCAGTGTAGCAATGGTATATTCTGGCAAGTTCTGCCAAGAATCTGACCCTGATTTTACAGCAATTGAGAAAGGTAAACCCACAGTTCATTCTGGGGAAGAGAAGAAAACTGATATATACTGATCAGAGTGATCAATCTAGTATAACCTTCTTCAAAATTCTACTCCTGTCCCCACACCACACTCCTGCCAATTTCAATAGCATACAGAGACAGAGGCAAAGAGATCACCTCAGAAGCCATGCAGGTTGGAGGTCATGCCAGGGACTTACTTATGAACTTATTGCAGCTGCGCTTAATCTCAATGTTGCTATGCGTTTTCTTATTATGATGTTGTCCAGTGTAAAAATGTCTTCATACAACCTCACATCTTGCTGCATTTGAAAAAAAGAGTTTTCTTTTATTCTAACACCACTCCAGTGTCAATCCATTACCAAATATGTGATATATACTCCACAACAGAAATGAGTAAGCAGCTGTGGGAGAATGTGCTCAAAGAACTAGCTCATGATAAAAAAGGTGTGCAACTTGAAAAATTATCGAATGCCCCTCCTCCATTGCATAGCACAGGGCTGTAGTGTCATAGAAGGGGACTATTCCTGGTAGATCATGACAAACTCATATAGAAATGCCCAATGTCATTGGGGAAGAATAAAACAAATCCTGGAAGCACAATGACTATGTTAACATTAATTGTTGTTGTAGTGGTTGTTTTGTTGTTGTTAAAACACATGGCAATGTAGCCATTGTTGTTTTTACTATTCTGACATAATGGTCCCCTAAATACTGGGAATATAGGTATGCATCACCATATATTGTTAAGGATCATATAGTATCTGAAGTCTTTTATAACAGTAGCCACAACAAATATAAGGCACAGACAAGATCTAGAAAGATTAACATAAATTTCTATATCAAAGACCCATTACTTATTAGGCAGTGCAGAATGTCTATATTTCAAGAAGTACAGTTATTCCAGATGGTATGGGTCAACATGACAAAATTGTRTTCACAGTGTATAGCCTTGAGGATGATATAAAAAAGAGAATGCTATTGCTTTTCTGGGCTTCTACCCAAAATCCATAACGACAGTCTGATCTTTAGAAAAATATGCATCAAATTTTAATTGGAAGACATTTTATAAGAATTTCACCAGTTCTACTCAAAATAGTTGGCATCATAAAACATAGGAAACAATGAGAAATTGTCTGGAGGAATCAGAACATAGTGACTAAGTATAATATGTTATCATTAGAGTAATACAATAATAAAATAGACACTCAGTCAAAGCTAAAATACCAGTAAACTATGAACATTATGTAATAATTGGATTTTATTTAATTTATATCTCCACATTGATGTCTTAGATAGATGGTCTGCATGATGATAGCAAGAGAAATTAGATATGGGGTTGATGTATATGAATCCAACACACTTTCTTAAATCCTTCCTATAAACTGAAAATTTCTAAATAAGATACTATCTTAAAGGTTATAAAATCCAACAAAACATTGAAAGGTAACTTTTTTAATTTTCATGGCTCCCTAACATGTTTTTAAAACTTATCTACTTACTACCGAAACATAGACAGAACTACTTCTTTTATTTCTATCATATATTTAATTATATATGATAAAATATTACATTAATTTAAGAACATTGTAGCAAGAAGTTTAGCTCAGTACAGAGCCTAAGTAGGAAGCCTTTACATTCTATTCCAAAAATACACAGAAATATTTTGTTAGAAAAATAGCTTCACATTTTGCCAAAACTGTTTTAATTATATCTAAAAATTACCTTAACATTTTGGTGATGTTTGTCCAAGTGTTTCTGATCAACCTTGGAGCATTTGGCAGATGTTTAAAAGTCCATATTCATATTATTTATTATTGCTAAACCCCATTTTTGCTAATGTGAATTTGTAGGTATAAACATTTGAAGCCTGTAACTCATAACTATATTTTGTTAGTTTTTATCATGAGCCTTTTATAAATCTACATTTAAAAATTAAACTTNAAAAAAAGAAAAAAAGAAAATAAATACTTACTGTAAAAATTCAAAACATTTTTTTGTACCTGCCCTCAGTTACATTGAACGGGTTCCCTGGAAGGGAAGCTGGGGATGGATGGGAAGGCAGCAAAAAGAGATGAAGACCAAGRCAACATTGTTGTTCAAGGTCTCAAAGTTTAATGAAGAACTCCAAATATATAGGCAGGGGAAAAAACCCTTMCGAAAGGCTGGAAGCTTCTCAGCAGAACCAGTTCAGTTGCTCCACAGGTGGCTAGTGTTTCTTGGGAAACTGCAGGTCCTTGAAGAACAATGGGCTTCAACTTTGTCTGAGCACTCTGCCCTAGGTGGAGGGGATTATGGCTGACAAGGGAGTTCTCACTCAAATGCTGGGAGAGGAACTTCACATTTGTTGATGTCAAGTTCCTGCCAGGTGGCATCAATAAGGTTCTCTACAATTTTTAAATTTTATGAAGTTCCAGTTAATTGTGAATTTAATCATTTTCATCTTCTGAAAAATTTGATGTTATGAGAATCCCACACACTAATCAGTCAGCATTCCATGTTTACTGAGCCGAGGCTCTTACATGAACTAACCTTTCGATTCAGAGAGCAGTGAAAGAAAAAGTCAAATTGAAATCTGCTCTTAAACAAAACTGAAGATCACATTCAAGGCACACTTTCTTGCTTTTCATGTAGACATGGCATCGGAAATAGTGAGATGTCTACTTGTTGCAAGATAAAACCATAAACATGCTCTAAATTACTCTCATCTTACATGACCAAGATCCAACTATACTTGCAAACATAGGATTGCTTGCTCTAATTTAACTTTTTTTTAAGTTCCAGAAAGTGTGGGATTTACTTAATTGGCACCCTGATAAATGGCTCTCTGATCTAATTGGTATAATTACTGAGAGGTATGCACAGTGTAATATATTTAAATCACTCGAACCAATTGGCTCATGGGCTATCTTTTACAATTAAAGAATGTTATTTATAAGCTTATTCACAGCACTCTCTGACTACAGATCAATAACAAACTTCAAAGGCTTTCTAATAGACTTCCTTCCATGTGTGTGGTTAATAAAGGAAATATTGCAAGTATTTTCTATGGTCCATATCCATGTGGAATATGGTTGAAAATTTACAGACTAAGATGCGTTCTCTCCAACTATACTTATCTGCACTGGCTTAAATAGGTATGGCTTAACAAGCAATGGTGGTAAAACATGGATAATTATTCTCATGACATGCCTTTACCCTAATCTGCCCAGTTATACCAATCTTTTGTACTTTTGTATGCAATGTCTCATGGGGAAAAGTTAAGAATTATTATCGGCGACTTCTTTCCCTCGGTGAGAGAGATGGAAGTTTTACTCATGAATGTTATGAGGGGGAAAGAATTAATATTCCATTTTCTTTTTCACTTTTGACCTGATATAAATTTCATTGAAGACCTTAGAGATTCACAGTAAAGAAAACAAACAAACAACAAAAAAGGAAGTTTTGACGGAGAATTTCTTCAAAAGAACATCATCATTTTTGAGTTTCTTACAGAATTGCTTATCCTGTGTCCAGTGTTTTTTTTTGTGTTGGTATTTTACGGCAATTTAGAACTCTCTCTAACGTAGGTGTTAAAGCAATGAAAGGTCTGAGGCAGAGGTAAATGTAGAATTTGCAGGGGGTCTGTATATTAACTTTCCTGGTGGATTTGTTTGACTTCTGCACAGTCCTTGGTACAAGCTCAATTCCACACAATCTTTGAAAAGTATTCTCTAAATTGGAATACTTTTAATTCTTTTCTCTGGATGATAAAATTATGTAACAGTTTGCTTACATACATGGCATTAACTCCAATGATTATTTTATGTTTGAAATCACATTATTATATGGGTTTTAGGTATGTAACATGATATTGCAGAATACATACATAGTAAAATTATTCCGGTAATGGGACAACTTAACATACCTTTCAACACATAGTAAGGAACAAGCAGCTTTGATTTACTCATTCAGCAGCACCCTCAGTGCTTTCCTGAAATGCATAATTTATTATTTTACTGAGACACAGAATATAAGAAGGGAGGCTCAGAGCCTACTCTGAATGCTTTAGCCAGCCTCCTTTGTTCCTCTTCATGTTTCACCACTGCATATTTTAACATTTCTCCTGATGCTCTATGTAAGATCTGCAGTATATCCTATAATTTCTATACTTATTCAAGTCTTTGCCTACAATAATATTCCATTTAACACACACACACACACACATATATATATACATATATATCATACATATATACCATATATATATATATGATAGATGTATGTGTTCATAATAATCCTGATGATGTGGTTATATATGTATGCAGTAACTTTGTCAGATGGATACCTATGGTTTTTGTTCACATCATTAGATTTATAAATAGTGTTTCAATGAAGACAGTTGTTCGGTAACTTTTCATGTTTTTACAAAATGGCCCTTTGTTTCATTCTTCATAAATTGAATCATTTAAGTTTTTAGCAATATTGCTGAGAGTTCTCTTTGTTCTATAGCTTGGCAGCATTTGTGTCTTGTCTTTTTGCCAAAAGTTCTTCTAATGGAATTGAGATGATATTTTGTAATGATTTTGATTGCATTTTACTAATGATAAGTGATGTGAAGAATGCTCACATGACCAGTTATTACTTTATGTTATATTTTCAGCAATGTCTTTTGGAATCTTTGCTCCACTTTTTTGGGTTTTATATCTAATTTTAAGGAAAATAAAACAAAAGTGGAAGGCATCACACTTTCTATTTGAAAATTATATCAGAAAGCATATAGCAAACAAAAGAATATGGCACTTGCAATAAATTAAAACCATCAAATTACATATTATATTAATGGACCAGGAAATGTCTTAGTTTAATCATATAGTCAACTAATTATCAAGAAGGGCACCAGAAAAACAATAAAGTAAAGGTTGTCTCTTCAGTAATATACAAATTTCCACATACAAGAATGACAGCATAATTTTTCCTTACATAATTCTAGAAGTCAAGTCAAAGTGGGAAAATGATCTCAGCATAAGACTCGTAACCATCACACTCCTAGGAGAGAAGACACATTTTCTAGACATTGGTGTTGGTGATCATTTCTTGGACATCAAACTATAAGCTCCACCAAGAAAAGTTTAAGAACACAGAGTGATTTATCAAAAGAACCCCAGAACAGAAAAAGGAAAGAAAAGTACAGGGAAAAGGCCACCTATTGATTAAGAAGGAATATTTGAAAACAAGTGGCTCCCTTCAGGTTTTATGAAGCAGCCTGCTCAATAACAGTTGAGCACACAATGAAGCAGAAGTGACCCAGGAAGGCACAGTAGCAGTGATCCTCAGCACCCACCATACCAAGAGTACCAGGAAAAAGCAAAGCACTCTAGAGGTGGTCAATCATATGTGATACTACACCACTGTTGTTATCCGACAATGTTCATGTTTCCCGCTGTTTCCCTGTGTTATCTCTCATTTAATTTATTTTTCCATATCAAATTCTAGTATTCCAATATCTGAGGCTTTTTATTGATATCTAATTGAGAGTATCTTATGTTATTCTCCATGGAAATTTCCATCATAAGACAATAGGTTTTAACTCAAGTTTAGGAAATAATACTCTTCACTATTCTTTATTTTAGTGGATACATTTTTGTCCTATAAAAAAGAAATCCAAGTGACCATTTTTGGTTATGATTATTAAATTTTTAGTCTTTTTGGATTGTATTTGTTTGGTCTTTCTAAGTTCTTTTCCTCAGATAGGCAATACTGATGATTTACTTATACACAATCATATATGAATTATATCCATAGTCCATATATCAGCTGTTGAGCTTGGATTCTGTGTCCCTAAATACTCACACCTGCTTGTGTGTGTGACAGACAACATTCAGTTACTGGGAAGAAGCAAGACACTTTAAACCTTATCACATTATCCTCGCCCCCCCCACACACACACATACAAT
>BDUI01011331.1:53129-64592 GCA_002335545.1 Apodemus speciosus
TTTTCAGTGCCTTTCATCTATTAAAGACAGGAGAATTGGTTCACTGGCAAAGCTGGACTAGACACAGTCATTAAAACAGGAACTAAGCTGAAGGGAGCTGGTCTCTCTGACCTAAGGCTAAAGGGGGTATAAAAATTAGAAGAACACACGAAGCCAAGAGCAGAGTTGGGAGCCCATGGCCAGAGAACTAGTTCTAACAGTTCAGAGCCAAGGAGAAAGAGCCAAAAATTGGAGAGGCCAGGGAACAGTAATAAGATTAATAGATAATATACAAGACAGAGCTAACCTGGGAAATTGCTTGGCAAACCATTGTTGTCAGAAGCTAGCTTTTATGTGCCAGCTGCTAGTGAGAAGATGATGCCAGCCTATTTAAAGGGCCAGGTACAGCATAAATAAGAGTAAAGGAAAAGGCTGTATAGACACAGAGGGGAGTATTGACTATGTATTGTTTTGAAAATCAAAGTTGATACTATGAATTAGAAAATGGAGGCACGGACTAAATTCCAGCTTTTCTACACACTAGATGCAAAATGATTTTAATTCTCGAGACTTTCCCTCCCATAGACTAGGGTATATAATATCTATTTCAGTCAATTTATATTCATATAGTTGGGAGTCCTTACTGGAGATCCCAGAATATAAATTATTTCAAATTAGCAAATACCAGTTTGTTTCTTCTCTAACATAATTTTTGCAAAAACAACATTTTGGGGGGTTTTCAGAATTGTTACCATCCATCATTTTACAGCTTATGAGATAGGCAGTTACATGTAGCCCTGTCATAAAGAAAATACTGGCCACTTTGCATAAGAAGCTTGTTGCTCACCACAATATTATTAGCAGGGCCATCTTCCTCTGAGGGCCTGACGAAAGCATCTGCCCCAGGTCTTACTTGTTGCTTTTAAAGTTTGCTGGAATTCTTCAGTACTCCCTGGCTTCTATTGCCTTTTTTTGTCTTCTGATGGAGTATATACTCCTTGTTTTAAAATTCCCTTTCTCTGAAAGGCACTAGTCATTATAGGATCATGGAACCAAGTTCTGATTATTTATATACATGGCAAACCTATGTCTAGGTTAGGTCTCATTCCAAGAAACTGAAGGGTATGGTGTCTACACATGAACTCAAAGGAGGCTACAATTTATCTCAGATCAGAACTTACTAAAAGGAAGTCAGGAGAACTGCAGGGTTCTATGGGGTAGAGCTTTATCCTCTCTTCCCTCTGAACCCTCCTTGTGCCATAGAGTTTTCTTTCACAAGCTATTCCTCGGTGACTCCATGACACATAGATCACACCCAGTTAGTTCCCAGCCCCTATTTAAGGACAAGTCTTTTTTCCTTGACTTTAAAAGCAGGGGATGTATCACTAGCATTTTGGTTGCCTTAGTAACAATTAGTTACCAAAGCCAGGTGGATGTTTGGATATTAGTGTGTTGAAGACTTGGTGTAGTGTAGAGCAGCATGACCTCACTTTCATCCTTTTGCCCAGTCTTTTCCACAAATTCTAAGTCTCTTACTGTCATACAGTCAATAGGAAGAACCCCAGGAAAGCCCAGTATTCTGTAGAACCTTCTAGAATATGTCTTGTGACATGGACCCTAAGAAGAATATTAGGAAGAGACACTGGGCCTTTGTCACAGTACCTAAGCCACTTCCTGTGATCAAAACTATGAACAATAGGAAACAGCATTCTTTGGTAATGAGAAGAGACAGTCTCATCTAAGATCCCATGATAGTCTTCAAAGTCACAGGGTATTCCTACAGCAATCATGCAGTCTGCAGCAATAGTAGACACAGAATAAATTCCTGAATAYGTTAGTGCTTTGATACAGAAAACAAAGGGAAATATAAAAGAATTCATATGCATGTTCATTTGCATCTGCAAAAGCCCAAGAAAAATATATGTCCATAATTCTATATAATATCTGCATATTGTATGGAATATTGAGCTGATTACAAACGTATGCTTCTGTGACCTTTTTGAATAAATGACTGGGTTTTGTGGACCAGAGGCTAGAGATCATGCTTGCTCCTAAGGCAGTGAAGCAGATGGTGCATTAATAATGGGGATATTAGGAAGATCGGCTTCCCAATTCCAGTGTATTCATTAATACACTTTAGACAGTTTAATTGCTTCCTGAAACACTAATTGAAAGAGGTTCATTTGCAAACGCCTAGGTTCTAATAATATAAATCTGGCGCAGTGCCACAAAAGCCCCTTAAATACCATTATAAGATAAATTGTGGCATTTAACTAAAGACAGCTAGATTTTAAAAATAAAACCAGCACAGTGAAATGTATAAATTTCTTTCAGATGGAGGAAAAGAAAACATAGTACGGGCAATTCCTTCTGGGTTTATGCAGTGCTTGCCAACGTCATGCAAGCGAGCCCTGGGACGATGAACATCTGGCAAACTCTGTGACTTCAGCAACACAATACAGAATGTTCTCGTTTACATAAACTCATTTCCTCGAGGAATAGCTGTGGAATCTGTTATTTCAAGAGAATATGTGACTAAGTGTTGTTACACCTTTGAGTGAAGGACTTTTCCCCTTAGAATCAGGCTGCCTACTGACCTTCCTTAAGTCGGATTTCATGCCTTTATAGGCATATTGATTCTACATGCACTTCCCTGGTGTTTACCAAACAAAACTCTGAGCAGTTAGGATAAGAATACATAAGGAGTTTGCTTCAATGTGAAAAAAACGAGCACAGATTGATCGTTGTAGCAATTCCCAGTTTCCTTTGGTGGAGTAATTTCTGGCATGAATGGCAGATGTTGATGGATTCCTGGTTGGCTGATGATGCTGTGACTAACTCAGGAGCTTGTTATGAGGAAGCAGGAACCAAAAGTTCAAAATCTCCCACCCAGTGATACCATCCTTTACTTAAAGCAGGAAGGCATGCTGTGTATCAGTGGACACTGAATTGTCTTCCAGGAACTAAGCTCAGGGCTCATGTGCAGGACTGTTTTGGGAGTACGTAACACCCAATTAGAAAATGGACTAGTGAGACTCATGGTGTGGAATAAGCTGGAAAATAGGAGCTCAAATGCTTTCAAAGACGATGGGTGGCATACAAATAGGAGGGGAGAAAGAGCCCATGTGAACTTTGTGGTGAGCCAACACAACTGTTTAGTGTCAAGATCCACCCAACCTTCTCAAGGAGGAACTAATTTCCCCACAAGAAAATAATTAAAGAAATGATTCATTGCTTTCAAATACTTGCTCAGCCCTGTTAGCTGTTACCAGGATGGGAATCTTGCTCACTGTTCCATCCATGATAAAGAGCAGTTGGCTTGATAGTATCTGCATGTATGCATACATGACTTGGGCCAGGCTTATCAATCTATGATGCCATGTGGGTGCTTATTGTATCTTGCAACTCAGTTACAAATTAAGAGTTATATTTCATTGTTGTTGTTCAAAGAAGAAAAATAAAATGAAAATTTTATGTTTCAATTTAAATATAAATAATAAAAATTATCTCATTTCTTCATTCCCCAGTCTTTTGACCCTAAACTCCTCAAAAACAAAYACGATAATGTCAATAAATTCTTAGAAATTGTCTGCACAATTGTAAGAGCCATACCCCTCTCATTTTTCCCCCTCTCCATCTCCCTTTCTCCCCTATCACTCCCTCTTTTCCCTCCTTTTGCATTTCTTTCTCTTGCCTTCATCTCAAAGATTGATGAAAGGAGTTCCTCACTAAACTTTGCTTGAATTAAATTTAATTAAAGTGGAGAGATGTAATTACTCCTTAGGAGGGATAGAAAGAAAGGAATAGAAAGGTATATATCAGGCCAGGTAGAGCTTGGCAAAGCCAACAGTAGCTACGTTTGATTTAGTTGCTGAACATGTAGGACTGTTTAACAGCCCTCAAAAGGCAACCTTGAGGAAGATTATTTATCCCTAAGGAATGGGTATTTACTTCCTTATTATATTCATGCAACTAGTCTTAGAACCAGAAAAAGTAGGAGCTTAATTACCTACTGAAGTCACCATACCTATAACCTTTGAATTGTATCCAGTCTCTCCCACCTTAGTTCACTACATAAACCTATRTGCGAAGGCATAAACAAGGCATGTCCCAACATCAATCATCTTCCTCCTCAGTACTTTCCTATATTCAACCCATTCAGTRACCCCTCCAAACTAAGAACCATCCTGAAGTTCTCTCTTACAACCATATCTTCACTTAGATTTGCACAACTTGTCTCCTCTCTTCTAACTGATTGTCTTCTCTTCTGTCCTAACCTCTTTAACCGGTCCTTCACACAGTTCCTCTCTGATCAAATGTGATTTCAAATATAATTTGAAGTATGACCTAATACCCTACTGCTTATGCTCTACCCAATAAAGATTAAATTCTCTAGTGAAGTGGCCTTCCATTCTGTCTGGCTAGGACTTTCTTACTTGCATGTCCTTGTTCTAGCTAGGAGAGTCTTTTCTACAAGCTTCAGAAAGCCTTTTGAGTCATTCAGGGATGATTTTGGAATATACACTGTGGTTTCTTCAACTCTCTACTAAAAATTATCTCTAAAGTTACAGTTCTTTGTTTTTGTTTTATTTTTATAACCTTAGTCATTTGCCTAGAAATAGGCAAGTAATCCCTGTTTAATAAATAAATGTCTGTCAATTGCAATAAAATATAACAAAAGAAATAATAAGACTAGGGTTGGGTAAGAAAAGATAGAGGCAGAATAAGAACAATGTTGCATCATATTAGGAGACTCAAAGTATGTCACACTGTAAGGCACTGTGAGTATTTATGTGGCACATCTATATAATGGTGTTTAGTAATAGAACCAGACAGTGTATAGACCAGGCCTGTCTCATTTTTTGTGTACATTTTCATGTTTTTTTGTGGATCTATGCTTACAAAATGAATATATGTGTATGTATTTTTGAGACAGAGTATCTTATTGGTTAGGAGTGCAAACTTGTTAATTCAAGTGGGCTGGCTACATAGAAACTCCAAAGAATCTGCCAAGTCATACTGCTATCAGGAGCATGCACTACCATACTTACCTTCTTTAACCATGGACTCTGCGATTGAAATTGGACCCACATACTTGTACAGCAAGTACTTCCTAACTCAAGAGTCCCCAAGCCCCTGAGTCAAAGTTTTGACTGAAGGTTTGCTACTCAGATTAGATTCTGATAGATTATCTATTGTGCAATTGTGTCATGACTGGTGACTTGTGAAAGCAGATTCAAYGYATAAGGAAGCATTTAAAAGCAAAGAGAATACAAAAAGGGTCAAAGGTCCTTGGGCTTAGATTCAGTGGGTTATGGAAGTCCTGCGTTCTCATAGCAGTTATAAAGGCTACCTCGAAAGACCTAATCTCTTGCTTTCAATATTTTAATGCCTACCAGTCTTCACCACTCTTGTT
Source organism: Apodemus speciosus (assembly GCA_002335545.1). Lineage (NCBI taxonomy): Eukaryota > Metazoa > Chordata > Mammalia > Rodentia > Muridae > Apodemus > Apodemus speciosus. The sequence continues at coordinate 58,525 of BDUI01011331.1, forward strand.
ATTTTCTACCATCTATCTTTTCACAACTTTCTCTCTATTCACTACTAAAGAGTTCCAGGTGTACACAGGGAGTTTCCCTAAGAATTGCCACTAATACTCAGGTCAGCTCAAGTGATATATTAGAGGATAGACATGAATTCAAAAGTTAACAACTGCCAGAAAAGAACCAAAAGGAAAAAAGTGCCTCCAATAGCTTATAGTTTCTAAGCCCTTCAGATTTACTTAGTTACCTTAGACTTGTATTTATTGACATAAGCATGACTAGTGATATGTAGGAAAATGTGTGTGTGTGTATGCATGCATTCTCATACATACATATATGCAGGTACATATACCATATACTTCTTACAGAGGCTAAGGGATGGTGTCAGGCACCTTCCTCTATTGCTCTGTACTTTAAGTTTTGAGACAGCCTCCTGGMGAACGTGAATCTCAGCATCTGGGCTAGCCTGGCTGGCCAGCATGTGCCAAGGGTCAGCTTATCTCCATCCCAGGTTCTGGCGTTACAGGCACAGGAGGTCAGTAAAAGCTAAATGACCTAAAAGCCTCAGATGGATTAAGAAACTCCAGACAGGAAAGTTGAGAGGATAATAACATCTTYGGGCAGTTTAGGACAGGAGGAGCCCCTGCTAAGAAGGTCAACACTCCAAGCTTCACTGGTGTTTACAATCTTGAGACTGTGGGAAAAGAGATCCGTCAATGGAATCACCCATTTCTTCTGGCCCTATAAAAGCTCCAAACCATCTATGCCTTGGTACAAAGTCTCCACTCCCACTGAGACTGCTTCTGCCCTTCATTGTTCTGTTGAGATCAATCTCCTCTTTCTTTTATTTCCACAATGCCTCAGTCAATTCACCTCTAACAGCCATGACTGGCTTTTACTTGGGCACCAATGACTTTCACAACAAGTGCTCTTACTGACTGAGCTATCTCCCCAGTCTCTATAATAAAACTTTCAGCAATATCCACTGTGTCTCAAATTAAAATCACCTTCCCTCTCTCTCCCTTCCCCTCCTSTTTCATGTGTTCTCGTATGAACATCCATACAAACAAAACTGTAGATCACTAAAATCCACAGTAAATTTTTTTTCTCTACTTGTKTGCATTTTCCTTTGTATAAATCGTAACAGAATTAGCTTTGCAAATCAAAAGTCACAACTGAGAGGGAAAAGAAAGATGTTTCAACTGGACACAAGGTTAAGTTTTAAAGATTGGAGCATTGCAGATAGGTGCAGTGCCTATGCTAATTAGAATAGGCTAAGGACATTTTTGTTTAGGAACCTTAGGGGTTAACCTTGATTCGAACAGAGTGAAACATCTTTTAAATAACCTCAGGTATCACAGTAGCTTATTGTGATACCTGAGGTCCCCTCAGAGGTCTCATGCACGGACCATTCTCCATCTCTAGCCTGCTTCAATGTCTCGAAGGGGTTCTAGTTGTTCTCTGTTGTGTCCTAATGGGGAAGGCTTCATCCCTGGGTTTTAAGGAAATCAGAAGAGTGACAAGAGACATGGCTCAGTGGTGAAGTACACTTACTGATTCTCCAGAATATGTGAGTTCATTGCCAGCACCTGCATCAGGCAGTTCACAATTCTCTGTAAATCCATCTCTAGAGAGTCTGGTACCTGCTCTCCTCTCTGCTGACTAAAGGTACCTTGGCACACATGACACCCCCTCAGACACACACTTATTCACATGAATAAAATATAAACCTTTCATTTTTTGAGATTATAACATAATTGTATTTCCTCCTTCCCTTTTCCTCCCTCCTAACCCTCTTATATACTTATCCACACTGTCCTTCAAATTCATGGCCTTCTCACTAACTGTTACTGCATGCCTATCTGCATGTACCCTTCCCCTTTCTTTTGTAAAGGTCCAGTTTTAGGAAGTAGCCTTGGCTAAGTTGGTTGCTCTTCCCAAGGATTCCAGCATGTAAAAGCAATTTAAAATACTATTTTTTAAGAGCATGACCCAGCCAGTGTGAGAAAGGGGAGGATCACACAATAAGATTCTATCCTTGTTTTTCCTATAGCTTGATTTCAGCCTTGACTYACGGCCCTCTATGCTTTTATTTGAGCTTAGAATTTATTTTCAAAGATAATTTAAAAACAATATATCTGATGGTAATTAGCCCACTTATGTAATTTAATTCAATTCCTTCACATGTCCCTTTTATTCATTTATATGACATGAATAGAATAATACATATGTTCTTAAATACTTAATGCAGTTCTAATAATTACAGTTGTACTAAATTTTACCAACTAGAATGTTTATTAGTTATTTCCTGAACATAACAAAATGGCAAATATTCATACATTTTGTGTGTATATGAGGTACATGTGTGTTTGTGTGTGTGTAAGTATGTTTGTGTGTGTGTGTGTGTATGCATGCATTCTCATACATACATATATGCAGGTACATATACCATATACTTCTTACAGAGGCTAAGGGATGGTGTCAGGCACCTTCCTCTATTGCTCTGTACTTTAAGTTTTGAGACAGCCTCCTGGAGAACGTGAATCTCAGCATCTGGGCTAGCCTGGCTGGCCAGCATGTGCCAAGGGTCAGCTTATCTCCATCCCAGGTTCTGGCGTTACAGGCACAGGAGGTCAGTAAAAGCTAAATGACCTAAAAGCCTCAGATGGATTAAGAAACTCCAGACAGGAAAGTTGAGAGGATAATAACATCTTYGGGCAGTTTAGGACAGGAGGAGCCCCTGCTAAGAAGGTCAACACTCCAAGCTTCACTGGTGTTTACAATCTTGAGACTGTGGGAAAAGAGATCCGTCAATGGAATCACCCATTTCTTCTGGCCCTATAAAAGCTCCAAACCATCTATGCCTTGGTACAAAGTCTCCACTCCCACTGAGACTGCTTCTGCCCTTCATTGTTCTGTTGAGATCAATCTCCTCTTTCTTTTATTTCCACAATGCCTCAGTCAATTCACCTCTAACAGCCATGACTGGCTTTTACTTGGGCACCAATGACTTTCACAACAAGTGCTCTTACTGACTGAGCTATCTCCCCAGTCTCTATAATAAAACTTTCAGCAATATCCACTGTGTCTCAAATTAAAATCACCTTCCCTCTCTCTCCCTTCCCCTCCTSTTTCATGTGTTCTCGTATGAACATCCATACAAACAAAACTGTAGATCACTAAAATCCACAGTAAATTTTTTTTCTCTACTTGTKTGCATTTTCCTTTGTATAAATCGTAACAGAATTAGCTTTGCAAATCAAAAGTCACAACTGAGAGGGAAAAGAAAGATGTTTCAACTGGACACAAGGTTAAGTTTTAAAGATTGGAGCATTGCAGATAGGTGCAGTGCCTATGCTAATTAGAATAGGCTAAGGACATTTTTGTTTAGGAACCTTAGGGGTTAACCTTGATTCGAACAGAGTGAAACATCTTTTAAATAACCTCAGGTATCACAGTAGCTTATTGTGATACCTGAGGTCCCCTCAGAGGTCTCATGCACGGACCATTCTCCATCTCTAGCCTGCTTCAATGTCTCGAAGGGGTTCTAGTTGTTCTCTGTTGTGTCCTAATGGGGAAGGCTTCATCCCTGGGTTTTAAGGAAATCAGAAGAGTGACAAGAGACATGGCTCAGTGGTGAAGTACACTTACTGATTCTCCAGAATATGTGAGTTCATTGCCAGCACCTGCATCAGGCAGTTCACAATTCTCTGTAAATCCATCTCTAGAGAGTCTGGTACCTGCTCTCCTCTCTGCTGACTAAAGGTACCTTGGCACACATGACACCCCCTCAGACACACACTTATTCACATGAATAAAATATAAACCTTTCATTTTTTGAGATTATAACATAATTGTATTTCCTCCTTCCCTTTTCCTCCCTCCTAACCCTCTTATATACTTATCCACACTGTCCTTCAAATTCATGGCCTTCTCACTAACTGTTACTGCATGCCTATCTGCATGTACCCTTCCCCTTTCTTTTGTAAAGGTCCAGTTTTAGGAAGTAGCCTTGGCTAAGTTGGTTGCTCTTCCCAAGGATTCCAGCATGTAAAAGCAATTTAAAATACTATTTTTTAAGAGCATGACCCAGCCAGTGTGAGAAAGGGGAGGATCACACAATAAGATTCTATCCTTGTTTTTCCTATAGCTTGATTTCAGCCTTGACTCACGGCCCTCTATGCTTTTATTTGAGCTTAGAATTTATTTTCAAAGATAATTTAAAAACAATATAYCTGATGGTAATTAGCCCACTTATGTAATTTAATTCAATTCCTTCACATGTCCCTTTTATTCATTTATATGACATGAATAGAATAATACATATGTTCTTAAATACTTAATGCAGTTCTAATAATTACAGTTGTACTAAATTTTACCAACTAGAATGTTTATTAGTTATTTCCTGAACATAACAAAATGGCAAATATTCATACATTTTGTGTGTATATGAGGTACATGTGTGTTTGTGTGTGTGTAAGTATGTTTGTGTGTGTGTGTGTACCTCTTTTTTACATAAATGACTGCTGGGATTCAGAACTCAGGACTGCATGCTTCCAAAGCAAGTACTGTTCTGACTGAGCCATCTCTGCAGCCMCAAGCATTCTCAAATTCTATACAATTCTTTATTCTCTCACAGCAAGTACCCAAAATCAGTGAGGATTTGCTTGATCTGAACTTTATAGAAGAATACAGTTTGTTCAGTTTGATATTTTGGATCACTTGACATTATTATCTAATTTGGGTTATGTTTAAAAGTCAAAGTCATTAAATATTTTAAGTTTCCTTTGAGGTTTGTCTTTTCTTATTAGGATTGGGACATGGAGAGGGAGGATATCTGAAGGAAATTGGTAATGAGTCTGCCAAACCTCACGTGTAAAAGGGTCAAGTTCCTTTGCAACAGAAACCCTAGCTCCTGTAAAAGAAATGGAAGAGAACCTGATTCCAAAAACTGAGAGTTTCAAGGAGATTTAGAGGTCAACAGTTTCCTCCTTTAACTAAATAGTTAGAGGAAAACTATGTTATTTTTTCTCCTTAAGGTCTCTGCATTACAGGCTGGCATAGAACAATTCTATGTATCTGAGAATGACCTTGAACTTCTGATACTCTTGCATCCCTTCTGAGGGCTAGGATTACAGGTATGTACCACAAACCTAGTTTATGAGGTGCTAGAGACCAAATCCAGGGCTCTGTGTATCCTATCAACAGCTGTAGCCACAGTGCTGTGTCCTCAGACCCTCTTCTTTTTCCTTATTGTCTGATTCCCCAGAAAGTGAGAGAGATATGCTGATAGCACAAAATTCTTAACTATGGTATTGTAGGTAAACTATGAAGTCAGCTCTGTTTTATAAAGTGTTCAATTCATATAGAGATCCTACTACCTTATTGACAGTCTGCCTTATAGCGAAAGAAGGTCAGAAACGTTCCATATTTGTTTGCTGGGGTTAAGGTCTTTAATGAAAAAACAAGCCAGACATCCCAAAATATTTTCCAGCTGCTAGACAGCCKGCTTGCACAACAGTGTGGCCAGATATAGCTCAAGGAGCATATGTTTGTGTATCTCCTTTGTAGAGAGATTGAAGGAGTTCTTCTCTTTTTTCTTTCCTTCTTTCTATATCACTCTGGATATAAAATCCTGGGAATCTGGCTATATGTCATTGACTTTTGAATGTAAAATATAGTCTTGAGGAGAACTTGGATGACAACAAGAGAATTTGAATTTCTACATGGCTTCCAGTAATTGACTTGACAGCTTTAGACAGACATATTGATTAATAATTATGTCCCTGGCAGTAAGTATCTCCACTAAGCCATTCTCATTTTATTATAGTGTAAATATGTAATCTGCATAAAATTAAAGCTATTATGTATTTGAAACATTGTCTGCTTGAGAGACGCTTACTATAAAGAACAGCCATGGCTCAAATACTAGCTCCCTTTTATGTATTTCGTATTTCGAATAGTAATTCTTCGACTTTCCATTTCAAAACTATATTCCTTTCTATATTATCATTTTGTCTAAACTATGCTGATTCCATCTTAGATGTCTCTTTTTAGAGCTGCAAATGATATCAAAAATGAATAT
>BDUI01011335.1:43008-63487 GCA_002335545.1 Apodemus speciosus
TGTGTGTGTGTGTGTGAGAGACAGAGAGAGAGAGAGAGAGAGAGAGAGAGAGAGAGAGAGAGAGAGAGAGAGAGAGAGAGAGAGAGGTTTATGAATGTGTAACCCAGAGGGGGTATATTAAGTTTCTTTTTCACCATACCCGACCATACTTTTCAGTTGTTTATTATTTATTTATGTATGTGTACCATAGAGGTCAGAAAACAAGGAATTGGATTTCTTCCACCTGTGGGTACTGGTGAACATAACTCAAGTCACCATTCTTAAAGACAAACACCTTGTTGACTGAGTTCTCTCACTGAGCCCTACCTTATTTTTTGAGACAGAGTCTCTCAATTAACCTGGGATACACAGAATTGTTTCACTGTATGGCCAGCTACCCCCCCCCCCAAGGACTCTTGCATCACAACATTCCCTATGCTTGGTTTTCAAATGTATACCATACCCAGTCTTCCTGTGGGTGCTGAGGAGCCAAACTCGGGTCTTCAAATTTGCATGCCAAGCACTTACTGACAAGCTATCTTTTCAGCTCCCAAAACAGAATGTTTTTAAGAGTACAATAAAGTAAAAATATGTAAGTAGTGGAAAAGGCTGTGAAATGGCGTATTCTGGGCATGGCACAGTCACTCAAACAGAAACAACAACAACAAAAAGAGAGGAAAAAAAAAGAAGGAAGAGAGTAAACAAATCATAATACCTGAAAGAGAGAAAATAAATTGGAGAACTTTCTTGGGATGATCTTTTGCTTTGTTTGAAACTGAAAGTACTGGTAATTTGACACGCAGCTGGCAAGGGTAAGCCTGTAGTCTTGGGGTGGGGGGTCACAATACATATTTGGAACTTTCATTTTGGCAATGCTCAAAATCATCAATATAAACAAAGTTGCCTTTAATCACTGTACTGGATGGTTTTGTCTGTTAACTTGACACCAGCTGGAGTTATCACAGAGAAAGGAGCCTCCCTTAAGGAAATGCCTCCAAGAAGTCCAACTGTAAGGAATTTTCTCAATTAGTGATCAAGTGGGAGGGCCCAACCCATTGTGGGTGGAGCCATCCCTTGGCTGGTAGTCTTGGGTTCTTTAAGAGACCCAGCTGAGCAAGGCAGGGGAAGCAAGCCAGTAGGTAACATCTCTCCATGGCTTCTGTACCAGCTCCTGCTTCCTGTCCTGTATGTGAGTTCTAATCCTGACCTCCTTTGGTGATGAACAGCAATGTGAATGTGTAAGCTGAATAGACCCTTTCCTCCCCAACTTGCTTTTTGGTMATGTTTGTACAGGAATAGAAACCGTGACTAAGACAACCACTCCAAGGGCTAGATTATACTTTGCATTAATACAGAAAAATCAACACTGCAAAATTTATCTAGAAATTCTTTGAGAAAAAAAATGAAAGGAGGGGTAAAAATTTGAAAAGCAGCAATGTCTTCTTTGAAACTCGAGAAAATCTGAATTATGGTCCAAATCTTCCTCCCCTTAGAAAGACTAGCAAAGCTTCTACCTCTGCATATTTTCTTGCTCTTTCGTCACGGGACTGATGATTATTCCTTATGATGGATTACCTGAAATGCTTGTGTCTTCCTCAACCTAAATTGGTGTCAATATTATAGAAGTGTTTTCCTTATTTCCTGGCAGGATTGACTGCAACATCACATAATGTGTGTCATTGCTAACAAAGGACCAAATGTGACTCATAAATGTGTTACCAATGATTACAATACTACCTTGATGAATATATAACCTTGCACCCTAGTTCCATATTCCAAGGCACTGTCATAACTTGTTACAGTCTTAGAAATTTAAATGGTTCATGGTTTGGGCTGTTGGTTTTTTCATGTCCTACTGCCTAGTGTTTAATAAAGATTAGAATTAATAATAAAGGCATAGGTTAATGTATAGGGACATTCCTACTGTTGTATGATTTGCAAGAGAGAAGCAAATGATTTCTCAAAGACCTGAAGAACAGCAATGACTTCAAATCTCTATATCTGAATGCTTCCCACTACAGTTTTGTTCCCCCCCCCCCCTTAGCTTGCTAAATTTGGGCTTAGTCAGTGCTGTAGAATTAACATTGAAGCTCATAATGAGCCAAGTTACACTGACTCAGAATAAAAGAGCAGGATCAAGACTCCATCCAGAAACAGAGACACAAGCAGAGCCAGACACAGGGTCTAGTTTCCCTCCAGGAGTGCATCTCTTCATTCAAACACTTTAGAGAGGAATTCAAACACTTAAAGGGGATATGTCAGGAATCAGAGAGGTGATGAACTCAGGGGACTTGGGGGATGTGTGGAATGACATTTCAATAAAGAGGTACATGTGTTTAAAACTGTCTGTAAACATAAAAATTCTTTAAAATTTTCATTGAATTTAACATTTTAATTTTAGAGTCACATGCAATTATTAAAAACCAGATACCTTGTGTATGCTTGATCAGCTTTCTCTAGAAGTAAGATTTGCAAGGATAATATTACAACTGAGATTTTGACATTGATACAATCTATTATTGATGTAAGCTTTCTGTTTGCTTGTACCTGTATGTGTTTTATTTTAAATTAAAATATTACATCATTTTCCAGCTCTCTTTTATCTCTCCAAACTGTCTCATATTTTCTCTCCTGCTCCCTCACAAACTCATGGCAGTATGAGTATGTATGTCTGTACATGTGTATATGTGTATATACACATACATACATACATACATACATACATACATACATACATACATACATGTGAATAAGTGTCTAAATCTAACCTGCTATGTGAATTTAGTGTTGCTTGTATGTATGTATTTTTAGCCTTGGTAATTAGGGAGTTCATCATAAGAAGGACTGATAACCCCACCCCAGTCACACAAACACACATACCATTATTTGTGATTATGATTAACTGCTTGTACTCCTTCATCTAGGGGCAGGGCCCCATGAGATTTGTCACATTCATGATGGTGGTATGCCAATAGGTTGTCATTGTTAAGGTTTTATTTAGGCAGTGATATAGTTGAGGTTTCATGGATGCAGCTTTCCTACCATATGTAGAAAACATAATTTCACAGCAGACTTCTTCTCTGGCTCTTACACTCTTTCTTCTTCTCATCCTCAATGTTTTCTTAACATTGAGCCTTAAGTGCAGATATTGCTTTGCAGATATATCTATAAAATCTGGGCACTCCATAATATGGTCTTCAAAGTTTAGCAACGCATGGCTTTCTGTAATAGCCTTTGTCTGCTGCACACAGCAACTTCTTCGAGAGGAGTGAGATTTACATTTACCTGTGGATGTAAAGCTAAGTATTTAGAAACAGTTAGGAATTATACTGGTTTAGGGAAGTGGCAATAGTAGGTTTTTCTCCAATATTCATAACCTGATTAGTTCTGATTAGTTAGCTAGGTTCTAGCTAGTTAACTAGTTCTAGCATCAATTAACTAGGTTCTAGCATAAGTTCTGATTAGTTAGCAAGGTGCCAGACATGACATCTCTTCTATTAAATAGTTCTTAAGTCCAGTTAGACCAATGATAGTTATCAAAAAGATATAAGTGCCACAGTTGTAGTTATTGGCATCACAACTGGATAGGACTATTGATTTCTCTACTCCCTTGCCAGCTTGTACATCACTTGCCACCAGTACTATAACAGTAAGATCTCAGGGGAAAGGCTTTTTTTTCTAATCCAGACTGAATCTCCCAATTCCTATATACAATGTTCATGATGTCTTTAGCAACAGAGATTTAAATTCAACTTCTGGGAGGATACCAGAGGCAACAACAATAGTCTATATTGCTTTTATAGTATTTTGGGATTTCCTGACCAACATCTTAAAAGAAGACTTCTCATTCCTAATATTTTATTAGATATCTATGGTTCTTTGGGTGGGGCATTGTCTCCATAAGTAATGTGACATCACTTAAACTATGTATATGAGTATGCACATGTATGTATTATATGTAATATTAGGTAAATATAAAATAATGCGATTCCTTAAACTCCTTCTCCTTCTTCCCCCCTCTATCTCCCTCCCTCCTTCTCTCTGGTCCTTCCTTCCCAATTAAAGCCTGCTCCATTTTTTCTATTTTCCTCTTTGTATCACCTGTATCTTACTACCTCCTTTCTAGCATACCCCCAGTGCCTTTTAAATTTTTCCTTGTTTTCTGCAATTACTCTGGCCACATACAAGTCTGAAGATTTGGAGCTGGAGGACTCTAATGAAATTAAATATGTTGCAGTTGTTTGTACCTGGGTTACTTAATATAATATTTTAGAATTCCAAACTTTTATCTGGAAACTTCATAATTTTGTTTTTCTTTACACCTCAATAGTATTCCACAATGTGTATGCACCATATTTTCATTATCTTTTCATTTGTTGAAAGATATTTAGGTTGTTTTTACTTCTTAGATATTGGGGATAGAGCAGCAGTGAACAGTTAAACAGGCATCTGGGGCTAGGATGCAAAGTGCTTTCAACACAAGATGAACTGTGTAGCTGGCTTCCATGGCAGATGTATTTATTTTCAGCTTTATGAGAATATTCACACTGATTACCAGAGTGGCTTCTGCAGTTTGCATACAACTAACAGAGAATGCATTTTGCTCTTTTTCCCACCTTTTTGCCTATATTTAATGTTTAGGTCACCTTTCTTTTGAAGATACTGGAGTACTGAAATTATCCAGTATTAATAGTTTGATGTAAATCTGTGTTTTTAAGTACAATATTATGTTCTTTGTGAGGCTAGGCTACCAGAGGTTGGTTTATGTATGGTTAGGACAGTAATGTCTTCTTGTTTAGTTTTTCTATTGATTAGAATGAATTGGTTTTCTTTACATCTTTCAGTTAATTTTTGTTTGAAGTCAATTTTTATCAGATACTAAGATACCAATTCTTTATTGCTGCATATTGTAATTTTCCCATAATAAATTTTCCCATCTTTTCACTTTAAAGTGGTGTCTATTTTTAGGCTAAAATGTGTTCCTTGCAGAAAATAGAAAGGTGGGATTTTGTATTTTAACCCAATCAGCTAGCCTGTGGTGTTTGATTGAAGAATTGTGGGTATTATTATTTAAAGTAATTATTGAAAGGTAAGTGTTGACTACCATCATTTTTTTCTGTTTGTATTCCTATTCAGACTTTGTGTTTTAATAATTACAGGTTCATCTGTTTTCTTTCCCAAGTATCTTGATTATTCTTATTCCTCTTTTTCAGTATGAATTATTTCCAGGGTCTCTGTTGGGCTGATTGGTGGACATGAATAATTTTAGCCTTTTTGTATCATGTATCTCTTTTTTTTCTTCTTTTAACAGTGAAAGACAGTATAATGTCTGGGTTCAGAAGTCTAGATTGCCATCTGTTCCAGACTCTTCTAGCTTTCAAAACTAACACCGAGTATTGAAGAATTATTCTGATGCATTTTCTTTTATATGTGACTTGTGTTTTTTCTCCTGAAGCTTTCAACATTCTTTCTTTATTCTGTATATTTAGTATTTTTAACTGTGATACATCCTTGGAATTTTCTTTCTGGTCTTGTCTCTCTGGTATTCTGTGTGCTTCTTATATTTGTATGGATGTGTCTTAGTTGGAGGAAATTCTCTTCTATGATCTTTTGAAGATGTAGTATATGCCATTGACCTGAGATTCTTCTCCTTCATTTCTGTCTATATAATGTGAAGATTTGGTCTTTTCGTGGTATTCTACACATGTTCCTTTCTTACATTTAAAAAATTCATGTTTAAAAAATTCATATGGGATGTAACTTTTTTCTGCTAATGTCTAATGTTATTTTTATCTGTCCTGTCAATCTGTGATGTAAAAACATAATTTTATATTTTGGTACTCATGCCTACTTTTTCAACAGTTTTCACCTATATTTGCTTCTTCTGACCATACTCCAATTTCTTTCCTTTTTTTGAGTTACTGAGTAATTTTATAAAATTCAAKCTTAATTTATTTGTGGTGGTCTTAATATTTTCTTTTTTTCCTTTAACTTATCTTTGTGTGTCTGAATGTGGGTGTACAGGAGCCACAGTGTTCTCATAAAGATCAGAAGACAATTTTCACCAGCCAGTTTGCTTTCTGCCTTGCAGATAATCTCTTTTGTTGTTTCTGCCACTTAGTTATATTCTAAATGCAAGGTAGATTCTGGGTGATTCTCAAGTCTCTATCTTCTATTTCCCATCGATAGGAGTGCTGAGCCAACAGATATGTGCTAMTCCATCTACATATATGTTAATATGTGTTTTAGTGATCTGAAATCTGGACATCAGGCTTGTGGGGAAAGTACTTTGACCTACTGAGATATCGCCTAAGGATAGTTTTCTTCAATGTTATCTTAGACTTTGCTGTGGGTATCACAATATAAATGAATGCTTTATATTCTACCACAATGAACATTTTAGCATCCTAAGTTTTTCTTTCTTTTAAGTTTCATTGACCTGAAATCAGACTCTGCTCATATGATGATATCAATCATGAAATATAATTTATAAAACACACCAAGAAGATGGTTTATTTTCTCTGTACACACTTTATGTTACTTGTTCATTGTACTTCTTTTATTCCATCTTGCTTGCTTTCAGAAATTTTTTGGTTCTTTGAGATATGATCTCATGTAGTATTGGCTGACTTACTATGTATTAGAGTCTAAACTGAAGTTCTAGGGAAGAAAGAAAGAAAGAAAGGAAGGAAGAAAGACCACACCTATGTTTATGACCCTAAATTCCTGCAAGGAAGAATGACTGAACTTTGATTTTAGAGCAGTAATGTATTACACAACAGAGTCAAACTATCCTTGGCTCATTTTTATATACATTTAATGTGAATGACCTTGTTATAACAAATCTTAGTTGTCAACTTGAGCAGATCTAGAATCACCTAAAATGGAAACTACTGCATGCTCTTGTGAGGGGTCTTTTTGAGTAGGTTACTGGAAACAGGAAGATCTACCATAAATGTGGGTGAAAACCTCTGATGACAGATATGCATCCAGCTTCTTCAAGCTTCCAACATAGACTGATACAAAGTTCTACAGGAATCCTCCAGTGTAGGGAAAATGGGCAGGGCCCAAGTACCCATGTAGGGATAGGGGGCTCCCGAGGACCTGCTGAGGGAAGTTGCCCAGCTAGGAGGAAGGTCTTTGTCCAGAAGGCAGGGCCCTATGTACCTGTAGAATAAGCCTGGCTGGGGAGAGTCTTAGGTCCTTTCTGGTGRCTGGAGATGCTGAGGCCCTTTTGATTGTTTCTACACAGCAGGTTTTGATAGGAAGAGGCAGCTCATGGTTTCAAAGCTTTATTATAGAGAAGTAAAAAAAGAAAAATAGGTAGAGAAGTAAAGAGAGAAAGAGAAGATAGAGGGGTGAGAGTTGGCCATGACCATGTAGAAAGAGGGGAGAAAAATGTAGAGAGAGAGGGAACAGAGAGACAAGAGCATAAGGACAAGAGAGAAAAAGCAAGAGAGCTAGGAGGGGCCTGGAATCAACTTTTGTAGTGGTCTGAGTTACCTGGCTGTTGCCAGGTAACTGTGGGGTGGGGAAAATCTGGCTGCAGCCAGGTGACTGTGGGGGTGGAGTCCAGCCAGAACACTAGGAGCCTGGACCTACATGAGACTGATGGCCACAGGATTATGGAGTTGTGGAGTCAAGAGTATGGAGCTGGTGTCAGGAGCCTGAGTATTTGGGAGCATGGCTCACTGGTTCCATCCCTTGTAGAATATTCTACTGGATCTCCACAGTAAGCCTCACTCAACCAGGCTACAGACTGCCTTTCATAGTCCCACACTCCAGGCCTTCAACATGAGATTGAGACTGCTGAGATATTCTGTTTTGTGAACTGAACAGCTGCTGTATTTTCACCCTCTTTAGTGTAAGCAGTCATTGTTAGAGAACCCCAGCCTTATCTTGTAAACCTTTCTAATAAATCCCAATGTAATACACACACACACACACACACACACACACATATATATGTGTGTGTGTGTGTGTGTGTGTGTGTGTATGCATGCACATGTACATGTATGCAAGTCTATCAGTTCTGCTCCTTTAGAAAACCCTGACCAATATAGCTCTGTTAACCACTCATTATCCTCCATGCCTGATCTAACATCCTTATAACTAACACATATTCTTAGCAAATTGGTAGTTTCCAACAATCCAGAAGCTAAGAATGTAACCAGATCACATCTAAGACCTATAGCAGAATGTCTTTACTTATCTGCAATTCACCTACTCCTAGTACTCACCAATATATTTTGTAGATCCCATAATTTGTAACTTGTGTTTGTTCTGTAACAAATGAAATCTCTTGTAACCACTYCCATGATTGTGAAGGATTTTTTAACTCTTTAACTGTTTTTACACTGTTGTATAAAAGAATGCAAACTCTTCACTCCAGTGACCTAGTGGGTAGGTAAAGCCAAGAGGCAGGGACCAGCTGGGTCCATCCAGGCTCCTCCTGCACCCAGGGGCTGGGTGGCTCCATGGTCCTCTGCGCACTGATCCTGCCATGGGAGTATTGCTCTACAGGGAGTGAGTTGACTCCCGGCTTTGGAGGTCAGGCTGCCACCATCTTCTTTCCTGTGACCAAGCAGACAGGTACAGCCAGGAGCCAGGGAACAAAGGAGTGGCAGAGCAGCTGGGTCAGAGCCAGACCAGGCTCTACCTGCACCCAGGAGCTGGGCAGTGCCACAGCACTCTGTGCCAGGGAGAGCCAATCATCCAGGGGTGCTGAGATAGGCGTGCAGGCCCACAGGAGGGACAAGCACCTACCAGAGACAGCAGGACCAACTAACACCAGAGATAACCAGATTGCAAAAGGCAAATGCAGGAACATTACCAACAGAAATCTAGGCAACCTGGCACCATCTGAACCCAATTCTCACACAACAGCAAGTACTGGATACCCCAACACACCAGAAAAGCAAGATTTAGATTTAAAATCATAGCTTATAATGCTGATGGAGAGCTTCAAGAAGGACACAAATAACTCACTTAAAGAAATACAAGAGAACACAAGTAAACAGGGAGAAGCCCTTAAAGAACTACAGGAAAGCACAACAAAACAGATGAAGGAATTGAACAAAACCATCCAGCATCTAAAAATGGAGTAGAAACAATAAAGAAATCACAAAGGGAAACAACTCTGGACCTAGAAAACCTAGGAAAGAAGTCAGGAGTCATGGATACAAGTATCAACAACAGAATAGAAGAGATAGACGATAAAATCTCAGATGCACAAGATACCATAGAAAGTATTGAAACAACAGTCAAAGAAAATGAAAAATGCAAAAAAGCATCTAACCCAGAACATTCAGGAAATCCAGGACAAAATGAGAAGACCAAACCTAAGGATTATAGGTATWRAAGAGAGTGAAGATTTCCAACTTAAAGGGGCAGTAAATGTCTTCAACAGAATTAGAGAAGAAAACTTCCCTAACCTAAAGAAAGAGATGCCCATGAACATAAAAGAAGCCTACAGAAATCCAAATAGTTAGAACCAGAAAATAAATTCCTCCTGTCACATAATAATTAAAACACCAAATGTACTAAACAAGAAAAGAATATTAAAAGCAGTAAGGGAAAAAAGGTCAAGTAACATATAAAGGAAGACCTGACAGAATTACACCAGACTTCTTGCCAGAGAATATGAAAGGCTGAAGATCATGGGCCAATGTCATACAGAGCCAAAGGGAACACAAACGCCAACCCAAGCTACTATACACAGCAAAACTCTCAATTACCATAGATGGAGAAACCAAGGTATTCCATGACAAAAACAAATTTACACATATCCAGCTCTTCAAAGGACAATGAGTGGGAAAATATCAACAAAACGAGGGAAACTACATTATAGAAAAACAAAGAAATTAAGCATCGTTTAACAAAACAAAAAGAGAGACACACAAACATAACTCCACCTCTAATAACAAAAGTAAGAGGAAGCAATAACCACTTCTTAATATTTCTTAATATCAATGGACTCAATTCTCCAATAAAAAGACATACACTTACAGACTGGATACATAAGCAGGACCCAACATTTTGCTGCATATAGGAAACTCACCTCAGGCACAAAGACAGACACTACCTCAGAGTAAAAGGCTAGAAAACAATTTTCCAGGCAAATGGTCCCAAGAAACAAGCTSGTGTAGCTATTCTAATATCAAGTAAAATTGACTTTTAACCTAAATTAATCAGGAAATAAGGAATGACACTCCACACACATTAAATGAAAAGTATACCAAGATGAATTGTCAATTCTGAATGTATATGCTCCAAATACAAGAGCACCCACATTTATAAAAGAAACCTTACTGAAGCTCAAAGCACACATTGCACCCCACACAATAATAGTGGGAGACTTCAACACCCCACTCACATCAATGGACAGGTGAGGGAAACATAAACTAAACAGAGAAACAGTGAAACTAACAGAAGTTATGAACCAAATGGATTTGACAGAATCCATATAAATCTATAAAACATTTTATGCTAAAACAAAAGAATATACCTTCTTCTCAGCACTTCATGGTACCTTCTCCAAAACTGACCATGCAATTGGTCACAAAATAGACCTCAGCAAATATAAGAAGATTGAAATAATTCCATTCACCCTATCACATCACCACAGACTAAGGCTGGTCTGCAATGACAAGAAAAACAACAGAAAGCCCACATATACATGGAAACTGAACAACATTCTACTCAGTGATAACTTAGTAAAGGAAGAAATAAAGAAAGAAATGAAAGACTTTTTAGAATTTAATGAAAACGAAGGTGCAACATAACCAAACTCATGGGACACAATGAAAGCAGTGCAAAGAGAAAAACTCACAGCTCTGAGTGCTTCCAGAAAGAAACTGGAAAGAGCATACACTAACAAGAACACAGCAGAAGGCTCTAGAACAAAAAGAAGCAAATACACCTAAGAGGAGTAGAGGGCAGGAAATAATCAAACTCAGGGCTGAAATCAACCAACTAGATCAAAAAGAAATATACAAAGAATCAACCAATCCAGGAGCTGGTTCTTTGAAAAAACCAACAAGATAGATAAACCCTTAGCCAAACTAACCAATAGGCACAAAACCAGTACCCAAATCAGCAAAATCAGAAATGAAAAGAGAGGCATAACAATAGGTACTGAGGAAATCCAAAAAACATCAGATCCTACTACAAATTCCTATACTCAACAAAAGTTGAAATCTAGAGGAAAAGGACATTTTTCTAGACAGATACAAGGTACCAAAGCTAAATCAGGATCAGAAAAATGATCTAAACAATCTCATAACCCCTTTAAAAATTAGAAGCAGTCATTAATAATCTAACCAAAAAAAGCCCAGGACCAGATGCAGAGTTCTATCAGACTTTCAAAGAAGACCTAACACCAATACTCTTCAAGCTATTCCACAAAATAGAAACAGATGGAACACTACCCAATTTGTTTTTATGAACCCACAATTAYTCTGATATCTTAACCACACAAAGACCCAACAAAGATGGAGAACCTATTACCCTAATGAATATTGATGCAAACATACTCAATAAAATTGTCAAAAACTGAATCCAAGAACACATCAAAGCAATCATCCAAAGTGGATATTAGTCCAGAAGCTTGGAATACCCAAGACCCAATTCATATATCAAATGATGCCCAAGAAGAGGGAAAAACAAAGTGTGGATATTCTTGTCCTTCTTAGAAGGAGGAACAAAATACCCCCAGAAGGAGATACAGAGACAAAGTGTGGAGCAGAGACTGAGCAAAAGACCATCCAGAGACCACCCACCTAGTGATCCATCCCACATACAGTTACAAAACCCAGACACTATGATCAATGCCCACAAGTACTTGCTGACTGGAGCTAGATATACTTGTCACCTGGGAGGCTTTGTTAGTGCATGACAAATACAGAGGGGGACACTCTCAGCCAGCCATTGAACTGAGCACAGGGTCCCCAATGGGGGAGCTACAGAAAGGACCCAAGGAGCTGAAGGGGTTTGGAGTGCCATAGGAGGAACAACAATATGAGCCACCCAGTACTCCCAGAGCTCCCAGGGACAAAAACATCAATCAGATAGTACACATGGTGTTACCCATGGCTCCAGATTCATAGGCAGCAGAGGATGGCCTTTTTGGACATCAAAAGGAGGAGAGGCCCCTGGTCCTGGGTAGACTTGGTGCAGCAGTGTAGGGGAATACCACAACAGGGAAGCAGGAAGGGGTAGATTGGGAAACAGAGGGAGGGGGAATGGCTTATGGAACTTTGTGGAGGGACCAGGAAAGGGGAAATCATTTGAAATGTAAATAAAGAATATATCTAATAAAAAAGAATATATTTAATAAAAAAGGAAAAAAAGCAATCATCCACCATAATCAAGTAGACTTCAACCCTGGGATGCAGGGATGGTTCAATATAGGGAAATCCACTAATGTAATCCGCTATGTAAACAAACTCAAAGGAAATAAAAATCATGATCATTTTATTAGATGCTGAGAAAGCATTTGACAAAATCCAAAATCTCTTTATGATAAAAGCCTTRGAAAGATCAGTAATTCAAGGCCCATACCTAAATATAGTAAAAGCAATATACAGCAAACCGGTAGCCAACATCAAAAAATGGAGAGAAACTTGAAGCAGTGATTTCCACTGAAATCAGGGACTAGACAAGACTGGTCACTCTCTCCCTACATGTTCAATATAGTTCTTGAACTCCTAGCCAGAGCAATTAGAAAACAAAAAGCGGTCAAAGGGATTCAAAGGAAGAAGCGAAAGTATCACTATTTGCAGATGATAGGATAGTATACTTAGATGACACCAAAAATCCCACCAGAAAACTTCTAAACCTGATAATCAACTTCATCAAAGTGACTGGACATAAAATTAACTCAAATAAATCAGTAGCCTTCCTATACTCAAAGGATAAAAGAGGCTGAGAAAGAAATTAGTGAAATGACACCCTTCACAATAGCCACAAATAATATAAAATACCTTGGTGTGACTCTAATCAAGCAAGTGAAAGATCTGTATGACAAGAACTTCAAGTCACTGAAAAAAGAAATTGAAGAGCTCAGAAGATGGAAAGATCTTCCATGCTTATGGATTACCAGGATAAATATAGTAAAATGGCCATCGTGCCAAAAGCAATCTTCAGTTTCAATATAATTCCCATCAAAATTCCAACTCAGTTCTTCATAGAGTTAGAAAGAGCAATTTCCAAATTTATCTGGAATAACAAAAACACCTAAGATAGTGAAAACTATTCTCAACAATTAAAGAACTTCTTGCAGAATCACCATCCCTGACCTCAAACTATACTTCAGAAAAATAGTGATAAAATGTCAGGGTATTGCTACAGAGACTGGCAGGTAGATCAATGGAATAGAATTGAAGACCCAGAAATAAACCCTCAAACCTATGGTCACTTGATCTTTGACAAAGGATCTAAAAACATTCAGTGGAAAAGGATGGCATTTTCAACAAGTGGTGCTCCGTCAACTGGTAGTCAACATGTAGAAGGATGCAAATCGATCCATTCTTATCTCCCTGAACAAAGCTCAAGTCCAAGTGGACCAAGGACCTCCACATAAAACCAGAGACACTCAACCTAATAGAAAAAAATTGGGGAAGAACCTGGAGCACATGGGCACAGGGGAAGATTTCCTGAATAGAACACCAATAGGTTATGCTCTAAGATCAAGAATTGACAAATGGGACCTCATAAAATTGCAAAGATTCTGTAAGGCAAAGGACACTGTCAATAGGAAAAAAACAGCAACCCACAGATTGGGAAAAGATCTTTACCAATCCTACATCTGATAGAAGGCTAATATCCAATATATACATAGAACTCAAGAAGTTAGAATCCTGAGAACCAAATGGCCCTATTAAAAAATGGTGTACAGAGCTCAACAAAGCATTCTCAACTGAGAAATACTGGATGACTGAGAAACACCTAAAGAAATATTCAACATCTTTAATCATCAGGGAAATGCAAATCAAAACAACCCTGAGATTCCCCCTCACACCAGTCAGAATGGCCAAGATCAAAAACTCAGGGGACAGCAAATGCTGGAGAGCATGTGGAGAAAGAGGAACACTCCTTCATTGCTGGTGGGATTGCAAGGTGGTAAAACAACYCTGGATATCAGTTTGGAGGTTCCTCAGAAAACTGCCCATAGCACTACCTGAGGACCCAGCTATACCACTCCTGCGCATATACCCAGAAGATGCTCCAACATGTAGTAAGGACACATGTTCTACTATGTTCATAGCAGCCTTATTTATAATAGCCAGAAACTGGCAAGAACCCACAAGTCCCTCAACAGAGGAATGGATACAGAAGCAGTGGTACATTTTCACAATGGAGTACTACATAGCTATTAAAAACAATGAATTCCTGAAATTCTTAGGCAAATGGATGGAGCTAGAAAATACCATCCTGAGTGAGGTAACAAAAGAACACATAATGTATGCAATCACTGATAAGTGGACATTAGCCCAAAGTCTCAGAGTTTCCAAGATACAACTCACAGACCACATGAAACTCAAGATAAAGGAAGACCAAAGTGTGGATACTTTGATCCTTATTGGAAAGTGGATCAAAACATCCATGGCTCACAGCCAACCAATAGAATGAGAATAGGGATCTCCAATGGAGCAGATAGAGAGGGAACCCAAGGAGCTGAAGAGGTTCACAGCTCTCAGGAGGAACAATAATATGGACCAACCAGCACCCCCAGAGCTCCCAGGGACTGAACCACCAACCAAAGAGTACACATGGAGGGTCCCACGGCTCCAGCTACATATAGAGCTGAAGATGGTCATTTCGACATCAGTGGGAAAAGAGGCCATTGGTTTTGTGAAGGCTGGATTCCCCAGAATAGGGCAATGTGAGTTAGAAAATTTGGGGGGGGGGCATGAGTAGTGGGAGGGGGGATGGGATGGTGGTTTTCAATGAGGAAAGGGAATACCATTTGAAATGTAATTAAAGCAAATATCTAATTTAAAAAACAAAAATAAAACTTGGAAACAAATGCAAACTCAGCAAGTAAACAAAATTTACATGGTCCCTATAATAAACAACTTATAAGATTCAGAAGACTTCCTCAAGAATATACATTTTGCTACAGAAAAGCAAGTCAAACTTCCTGTAAGGTCACTTCTGGATGCAACTTGTGTCAGTCATCACTCATGCTAGGGTGGGCTTTTTGATGATGCAGGTGTCTTTGAGTTGTCTCTGCTGCGGTAAGTAACTCCTTGTCTATATACCTGGACATAATTTTAATAAACATGGTGGCTCACAGTAAGGTGGACTTAGATGGAATTGTTTCTTTGGTCTCTTGTTAGTACCCTATCAGGGCTAAATAGGTGCGTGTTTATATTTCTCCAAGGAAAGGGAATAAACCCCAAAGCAGACAAAATCCATATTGTCAGACTATACTCCTGTTTTGCTCAAGAATAAACAATTTCTTATTTCCTTTAGGTGTGAGCTGTATTTACCTTGAACCTGATTTTTCCAGCTTCCTACCTGAAGAGCTGGCATTTAAAGAGTGTAATCCACCACCCCAGCCCCCATTTCTTTCTATGTTTCAAGATTCCATTTATTATCAGCTCACTTTTGTTTGATATATTATTTTATCCAATCTTAAAAGAGTAGTTCAGACAGGGATGCATTCTTTTCACATGAGAATGTCTTCATTTTTCTTTCATTCCTGAAGCAAACTGTTCCCAAATACAAAATTCATAGCTGGGATTTTGCCTTTCAAGTACTTGAAAAACACTGTGCTATTTTCCTTTATTTTCTGTTATTTCAGATGAGCAATCTACTGTCATTTGAATCATTTTACTCCTACAGGTAATGTGTCATTTGCCTCTAGTTTTTTTTCAAGATTATTTTCCTTCATCTTTGACAAGGATTTCTTTGGTTTGATCCAATTTGTATCTAGGGTTCTCTGTGTTACCAAATTTGGTGATATTATATTTGCATTGTTAAATACCCTTTCAGTTTCACTGCCTCCATATTAAAAGTTCAATAACCTCCTGCTCCAGACATAAATTTCCAGCTACTAAGAAGACGGAGGCAGTAGGATGTAAGAAGACATTTAAGACCAGTATCAACAACTTAGTATGGCCCTGTTACAAAATTGAAATATTTAAAACAAGGGTAGGGATATAGCTTGTAGTAGGGCACTACCAAGCTTATACAAGGCCCTGAGTTCAGTATTTTATATCACTCTGAAAAAAAATCTCCCACCACATTTCTACCTTTCAATCACTCCTCAGGTTAGTGACTAAGCCTTTAAAATGTAGGTATTGGTTGTGAGAACATTCCAAGTCCAAACTATCATAAGACCTATGGAAATAAAACTAAATCTACTGTAGKTATGTGGTTGATGATCCAGTGCATACAATTAAATGTATAATGGAGTGTATGAGGCAAGCTAAGCTAACTGTGTTATTTTTATCCAACACCCAGGGCCCTTTGAAATGTGCTTTATCCGTGTGACTCATCTGACTAATGAAATTCAGGTAGAAGTGATGAGTATCACTTACAGGTGGTGGCTCTGAGAGCCCAGAGGACTTTGCTTTGTTCTCTTTTATCATGATTACGAATGATGTTTTAGTCAGCAGCAGTTCAATCAACCCACGTTTCAGAATGAGAAGGATGACAGCTCAGAATACAGCCCCTGCAGATTTTTGGAGCATACATGGTGTGAGTAAGGAGGAGCAAATTTGTGTGTGAACTGTAGAACTCTGGGTGTTGGGCTTGTTATCGTAGCTTCACTCCACCTGTTTCTTCTGCAGTTAGTTTTACCAAATGAATCTAATGCAGAGACAAATTCTATCATTAGAGGGGACCAGGAATGCACAGAAATATGTACATTAAAATTACATTTATTAAGGAATAGGGATATAACTCAATGGCAGAATGTTTTCCTAACATATGCAAAGTTGTGGTGTGATCTACAGCACTATTAAAAAATACATTCATTATGCATCTTATTAATTTATCTGTGATCCTTGGGTAAATGTAATAATTGTGATCTTCCTGAATCAAAATGAAAAGCTATACACTTGGCTGTCAGGATCCATCTATGTTAGGGTAGTTGAATGATCTACAAACACATCTGATAGAAATAAATGCTTTGTTTTAGCAGAATTTTATTTGGCTAGGGATATTTTTGTTTACAAATGAAAGGTTCCACTTTGCCTCTATTCCTAGGATGGACTCTAGAATCTAAAGATTATTAGCTTGGTGACTCTGTACTTATCTACAAAGTGTTACTATTTATAGCATTTGCATACCTTTGAGAATTTCTGTCTCCAAGTTACAACTTGGTATTAGCATTTTCACAGATCAGTAATGGTATCTACTTACTTTACAACAAACCAGAAGCATAGTCTCTCTGTGTGAGAAGAAAACACATAAAGGAAAAGATATATCCATATAAAGGGAAGGAAAACAATCTTCCTCTGAGGGCCCTTGGTAAACCTGCAATACTTACACCACTTCCAGATAATGTTTCT
The DNA here is from genome assembly GCA_002335545.1 of Apodemus speciosus. Taxonomy (NCBI): domain Eukaryota; kingdom Metazoa; phylum Chordata; class Mammalia; order Rodentia; family Muridae; genus Apodemus; species Apodemus speciosus. The sequence continues at coordinate 60,510 of BDUI01011335.1, forward strand.
TAGATTAAACTGGGCTTACTACTTTCGCAGATGTTCTTAATATAATTTATTCCTGAGGAAAGGTCACCTATTCATTTAATAAAGGCACAGAAATATTTTCTTCTAAATTGTGAGAGGTAATTTGAATTTTTAAAAACCATATTGGATTGGTGAAAATGAAATAACTTTAAAATTAAATGAGATTGATTCATGTACCTTTGAATTATAGAACCACAAGGACATCTGGCCATTTCAACCCACTACCTTTGCTTTATCTCTTTTTTTGTTTTATTTTAAGTTCATACTACTTACTTTTTGTTGTCAAAGATTCCATATTTCCTAAATTTAGAAATAAAATCAAACCTTTCTTATGGTCCATTTCTAATACTTGGATCAAGATATACTGAAACCTTTTTAAGAATTTTACTCTCACACAGCTATTTTCAAATTTACTGTACCATTAGACAGAAGGGGATGACATTAGATCAAATTACAGTATCATTCAGCCCTATGGTCTTACTCAGTTTTAGCTGTTTTTCTTTAAAGATAAAAACAAACAAGATTTTGTGTGACTTCTAGAAGTCACATTCTTTGGAAAGAATTAATGGTGTTTCATTTTCTATTGCATTCATTGTTTCAATAGACTATTTATAGAATTTGTTAATTTATGCTTGTAGTAGCAAATTTTAAATAAGAAATTGTGGGAGAATGAACCTAGAAAATAACACATTCTACCAATAAAAGCTTTCTTGAATGGCCAGTGTTTGAAAAACTAGCCATCAGGCTGACAATCCAGTGGAAAACAAATAGAATTTGCTTTACAAACCTTCCTTCATCCATCATCTTTTTCTTGATGTATTTGTTGCAGGTGTATAGGAAGACTACTGATTCCAACAACAAGCACACTGAAGAAAAACCATGGGCACATTCTGATTTATAATAAAATCACAAGCAGCAAGATTATCTTGGAATAAAACAAATCAAAAAGGTGAAAACATCGACAAAGAAAACTTAAAATCTCTAAGAAGCTGAGAAAAATGCTAGAAAATTAAAGAAATCCCTATTCATTAATCAGTAGAATTAATATTGTGAAAATGTCCATGCTACCAACACCAATTTACAAATTCAATGCAATGTCAACAAAAATCACAACATTCGTCAGAAAAATACAAATTAAAAATATGCTACAATTCTTACAGAACCAGAAAAGATCCCCGATTGCCAAAGCATTCCTGAGCAAAAAGAATACTACAGAGATTGCTATTTTATACTTCGAGGCATATTATAAATTATAGGCATAAACTAATATGATAACGAAAAAACAGATATGTAGAGCAATGAAATAAGATAGAGGTTTCAAATGTGGGTATTCATAACTACAGCCATATGATATTTTAAAAAAGTAAAAAGCAGCAACAAACATTTAAAAAAAAACTATGTACAGAGGAAGAAAATACAGTATCATGGACAAATGGTACTGGAGAACTGGATGACTACATGCAGAACAATAAAATAGAGCCATATAGATCACCATAAAAATTAGAACCAAGTGGATCAAAAACCACACTTTGAAACTTGAAACACTGAAACTTCTAGAAAAAATACGGGTATCATCCTACATGATATAGGTGTAGGAGAGGACTTTCTGAATAGAAGTTCATTAGCCAAAGAAATACAGTCAACAACTGACAACTGGGGCCTCATAAAATGAAAGCTTTTATACAACTAATAAAAAAATGACTAAAGAAGATATAGTCCCTGAGCTCTGACATGTAGCATCACCTATCCAGTCACGCAGGATAGCTCTGTGGGTGTCTTGGTTGTGTGCCCCATTTCCTTCTTTGGGGTGTTCAGGCCCAATTGCACACCCAATGGGGGGTTGGTTCTAATACTTTGTCTTAATTCAGCTCCCCAAATCACACTGGAATCTGGATATCCAGATTGTGAGAGTTCCTRTCTCTAACTGGGTTTCGATTAATCAATAGTCAATAGCTGATGACTGGACAGAATGAAAGAGGTGGAACTTCTAGAATTCCTGGACAACAGACAAATGGAGGAGAAAGGAACAGTGTCTTCATGAAGTAGAAGCAGAGAGTTCAGATTTAAGAACTGCAGGAGAGAAATCATCCAGCAATGTAAGTACAAAGGGATGGTGGCCCCATGGGAGTGCTTCCCAGGAGGAAACAAGGTAGACAAAGATAAAATATATAGATTTAGAAAGTGCTAACTCAAGAATAGCAGAGGGGAGGGTGTGCTAGCCATGGGGAGGTTCAGGAAGTACCCAGCCATTGAGCTAATAAGGTAATAAGCATATTAAAAAACAATGCTGTGTGTGCGTCTTTCATTTGCGAATTTAGAGAGTTCTGGCTAGAAGCTCAACCACCCACCAGGAGCCAGAGAGGATTAACAATTCACTGCAACAACATCCTACTCCATAGAAACTTACTGAATAATAGTCACAGCCACTACATTCATATTAGACAGGAAATGGAAACTTTAATRTCCTTCAACAAATGAATGAATACTGAAAATGTGTTATATACATAATGTAATACAATTCCACTGTAAAGAAAACTAAACTCATTAAATTTTTAGGTAAGTGGATGTACTGAGAAAAGATTATGTTGAGTGAAGTAAACCAGACTCAGAAAGACAAATGCCACATGTTCTCTTTCATATGTAATTACTAGCTTCAAATCTTTAGATGTAAGAATACAACATGGAGTAACCATAGAAACAAGGAAAATATAAAGACCCTGGGTAGGAAGGCAGCCATGAGAGGAAAATAGAAGGACGCAGATGATATTAAGTGGGAGAAAATAATAGGGAGGGAGCTCCAACTGGAGAAAAGGAACAAAGGTCAGTATAGAAGGACAAAGAAGGATGAAAGACAAATACTACCAAGGTTGTTTCATAAAACTTTAAGGAATCATATTTTATATTTACAGAATATTATACTCAATATAGAGAATACACATACACACACACACACACACACA
>BDUI01011338.1:17454-29312 GCA_002335545.1 Apodemus speciosus
TTAATAAAAATAAAATTAATTGAAACAAACCAGTAACCTTCCTATACTCAAAGGATAAACATGCTGAGAAAGAAATTAGCAAAAGGACACCCTTCACAATAGTTTCAAACAACATAACATATCTCGGTGTAACTCTAACCAAACAAGTGAAAGAAGTGTACTGAAAGAACTTCAAGTCTCTGAAGAAAGAAATCAAAGACCTCAGAAGATGGAAAGAACTTCCATGCTAGTGGATGGGCAGGATTAATATAGTAAAAATGGCCATCTTGCCAAAGCAATCTACAGATTTAATAAAATCCCCATCAAAATTCCAACTCAATTCTTCATAGAGTTAGAGCAATTCTCAAATTCATTTGGAATAGCATAAAACTCAGAATATCGAAAACTATTCTCAACAATAAAAACTTCTGGAGGAATAACCTTGACCTCAAGGTATACTACAGAGTAATAGTGAAAAAAAAACTGCATGGTATCTGTGCAGTGACAGGCAAGAAGATCAATGAAATATAATTTAAAACCCAGAAATGAACCCACACACATATGAACACTTGATCTTTGACAAAGGAGCTCAAACCATCCAGTGGGGAAAAAAAGCATTTTCAACAAATGATGCTGGGTCAACTGGTGGTCAACATGTAGAAGAATGCAAATTGACCCATTCTTAACTCTTTGTACAAAGCTCAAGACCAAGTGGATCAAGGACCTCCACATAAAACCAGATACACTGAATCTAATAGAATAGAAAATAGGAAAAAGCCTCAAACAGAAGGGCACAAAGGAAAAGTTCCTGAAAAAAACCCAATGGCTTATACTCTAAGATCAAGAATTGACAAGTGTGACCTCATAAAATTGCAAAGCTTCTGTAAGGCAAAAGACACTGTCAATGGGACAAAACAGCAACCAAGAGATTGTGAAGAGATCTTTATCAATTTTATCTCTAAAAGAGGGCTAATATCCAATATATACAAAAAGCAAAACAAAACAAAACAAAACAAAAAAACCTCAAGAATTTAGACTCCAGAGAACCAAATAACCCTATTAAAATGGGGTACAGAGCTAAACAGAGAATTCTCAACTGAGGAAATGCAAATAGCAGAGAAGCACCTAAAATTGGTCACCATCCTTAGTCATCAGAGAAATGCAAATCAAAGCAACCCTGAGATTCTACCTCACACCAATCAGAATGACTAAGATCAAAAACTCAGGTGACAGCAGATGCTGGTGAGGATGTGGAGGAAAAGGAACACTCCTCCATTACTGGTGTGATTGCATGCTGGTACAACTACTCTGGAAATCAGTTTGGTGGTTCCTCAGGAAATTATATATAGTAACATGAGGACCCAGCTATATCACTTTTGTGAATATACCCAGAAGATGCTACAACATGTAATATGGAAGCCATGTAGACCACATCTTGAAATGTCAGAGTGGCAGGGCTGCCTTAGCCCATTGAAGCTCACACCATAACACCATGCACTCTAGATATGGCACATAGAACTATAGCATTTAAGATTTGTTTTGGTGGGTTTCAGCATTGCTTTGGTTCCATTTCTCATTTTTATATCTTCATTCCTCCCCTTAATTGTGCTGCCTCTACTCACGATTTGTGGCTTTCCTTGGTAATCATTCCACATTTCATTTGTCTCTAATTTCTTTGGGTCTTCTCTGTAGCATAAACTTTACACTCACAGCTTCTTGCATCAATCATTTTGAGGCTTCCTGCAAAAAATCTGACCCTGACACACAGTGCCAGGCTTGCCAGACATTTTTTTTCTTTTTTCCCTTTTTTTTTTTTTTAAAAAAATAAAAATGATATGCTGGTATGCTTGTAGAAAGGAACCTTGCATAAGTATCTCCTGACAGCCATCACCCAGCAGCAGATGGAAACAAATGCAGAGACCCACAGTGCCAAACATCAGGTGGAGCTTGGGAATTCCTGTGGAAGAGTTGGGAATAGGACTGAGGGAGCCGGAACAGTCAAGGACACCAGAAGAAGACTTACAGAGTCACTAACCTAGACCCATGCGCACAGAGACTGCACTACCAACCAAAGTACATGCAGGGGTTGAATCTAGTCCCCTTATACATTTAGAGCAGATGTGCAGCTTGGTTTTCATGTGGATCCACTAACAATTGGAATGAGGGCTATCTCTTACTCTGTTGCCTACTATTAGATCCCCTTCCCCTAGCTGAACTACATGACCAGGCATCATTGGCCAAGGATGAGATTAGTCTTGCTGTGACTTGATGTCCCATGGAGAGGCAGTACTCAAGGAAGGGCTTGCTCTCCTCTGCAGAGAAGGGGTAGGGTAATGGGGGAGGGATTTGTGAGGGTGGGACTTGGAGGTGAATGATCTGTGACTGGGATATAATGTGAGTAAATAAATAAATTAATGAAAAAAACTTATACTTCAGTGGCTATATGTGACAGAAATACCCAATATAGAGAAATATTTATAAAAGTTGTTAATGAAATAATATTCAAGAGAAATGAATGCTCTTGAGGAACAAGGGTCTGTTGTTTGTAGTTGAGACATTATAGTATACAATAAATTCTACATTTGATAAAATATATCTGTAAAAGCAAAAAAATAGGGCTTATTCCCATGTAAAAATATATGAATAGAAAATTGTTTTGGCTAAGACTTATCCCTAAAAGGGCTGTCTCCATCGAATCCCTCCCTCAGGGCTCAGGGGACACTGTGGAAGAGAAGGCATAAAGAGCATAGGAACCAGTGGTGATGGAGAATGACAAAGAATCAAGACCTTCTAGATATAACAGGTCTGGTGGATATACAAATTCAGAGACCTTGGCAACATGCAGAGCCTACACATGTCTGTACCAGATGGGGGTCTTAGARCTAAGAGGAGAATTGGACACATATTCCCATCCCTAACCTAGAAGCTATCTCCAATTGTTATCTGCTTGCAAAATTTTTTCCAAGGGAGTTTTACTGGGGAAACAAACCATTCCAAATAGTAGGCTGTATGCACAGCAGTAGACGGCTAACAGAAAATGAACTCAACAGCATCATTGAATGTTCTTTGATTCATAATGTTGTTGGGGCTTTTTTTTTTATTATAGGCCATTTACATTTACATTATGGCTTCCAGTTGTTTTAAGTTTTGTGGGATTCCTGTGTACAAACATGTGTCTCTCTGCATCTGTATTTTTTATGCCCCACCTTCGACTTTATCTCTTGTTTGTTTTTATTTCTCTCATCTTGTTTCTTAGATGTCTGTTTTCTTAAAAGATACAGAAAGGTTGTGGATCTGGATGGAAAGGAATAGTGGGAGAGGAACTGGGAGAAGCCAGAGAAGGGGAAACAGTAATCAAATATATTGTATGGGAAAAGATATCTATTTTCAATAAAAGAAAAAAGTAATATTTATATGTATTGAGAAAGAGAAAACTGACATAAATGAAGTAAAAATATTCCACATTTAAAAATTAGTTTTGAGCGTTCCATAAATTGAGCCACCTCTCCTCCAACTCTTTCTAGAGCCACACTTCCTCTCCTACCCACCCACCACCTCTCAGATGACTACAATTTATATAAAGTTGACATAAATCTAGCCAGCACAGATTCTTAATAATACTTGGGAGGAGGAATGCAATACAGATGTCCCACTTTTAGTAATGAATAGACTAATTATACGAAAGGACTGTGAAAATTGTGGAGGACTTTAATAACTCTTTTTTTCCACCTACCAAGCAGAATTTATATTGCCTATGTATTCTTGCATCTGTGACCTGCCACGGGAGTGTAGTGGGCTTACCAGGGGCAACATTCTTTTTTTATTAATTAATTAATTCATTTTTTTACACTCCGTATTTTATTCCCCCCACCCCCTGTCCACCCTCTGAGTGGTCCCAATCCCCTACCTCCTCCCCACCCTCTGTCTCCACATGGATGTTCCCCACCTCTGACCTTTAAACTCCCTGGAGCCTCCAGTCTCTTGAGGGTTAGGTGCATCATCTCTGAATGAACACAGACCCGGCATTCCTACTGTATGTGTGTTGGGGGCCTCATATCAGCTGGTGTATGCTGCCTGGTTGGTGGTCCAGTGTTTGAGCGAACTCAGGGGACCAGGTTAATTGAGACTGAGGGTCCTCCTACAGGACTGACCTTCTCTTCAGCTTCTTTCAGCCATCCCTAATTCAACAACAGGGGCCAACTGCTTCTGTCCATTGGTTGGGTGCAAATATCTGCATCTGACTCTTTCAGCTGCTTGTTTACTAGGCTTACACTTCCATATCACTGTTCATTATCAAAGGAAATCTGGATCAGAATTCAAAGARGGCTGGAACCCAGAGTCAGGATTCAGAGACCATAGAGGGGTATTGCTTACTGACTTGCCCCTCATGGCTTGCTCATCTATCTTCTTATAGAACCTAAGACTACCAGCTCAGAGATGGTACCATGCACAATGGACTGTGCTCTCCCTACAAGCTGAACCACAACTTGATCTGTAGACATTTTCTCAATTGAGGTTACCTCCTATAAGATGATTACGACTTATGTAAAGTTGACATAAATCTAGCCAGCAGAGATTTTTAATAATGCTTGGGAGGAGGGGATGTAATACAGATGTCCCACTTTTAGTAACTAGTATTCTCATTATATGAAAGTATTGTAAAAAAGTGGGGGACTTTAATAATAATAATTTATATGCTGTTAGGCATTATATATATATGTATATATACATATATACATATATATATATATAATATATCAGTTCTTGTTAGCCTGAGTATATCTTTAAAACCTTAGAAATTTATCATCCTACAAAAATCCATCCTGATCCAAGATATTTTGGAGACCTGCTGATCTCTTTAGTCTCACAGGATATACAATGATAAATCAAGGGCTCCAGGAGCCAGAGAGCACACTTACTGTGCAAAGTGGAAAGGTGGATGGTTAGTGCTAGTTGCCAAAAGAAGCTACTAAAGAGCTAGACTCTAGAATTTGGAGTCAAATATGGTGGTTGGCAGAAGCCAATAGAAACAAATGATCCATGTATACCTTTGGAGAGTCAAATAAGCATCTTGATCCAAATAGGCAAAGTCCCTTGGAAGGGAACTCATATATGCCATTCGTGGGTTTTGGCACACCAGATGAATGAAAAAAAAAAGGAGGACATGACTGCTTCCAGGTATGGTTGAAGAAAGGGATTTATTGTAGATATGGAGAGAGATCAGCCAGAGACATCTGAAAAGGTCCACACTAACTGGACATGGCCAGCAGAGTGAACAGGACCATGAGAAGAAAGAGGAAGATGGAGAAAGAAAAGGAGAGGGAGAGGGAGAGCTAGAGAAGGAGGGGGAAGGGGGAGGGGAGGGGGAAGGAGAGGAGGAAGGGGAGGGAGAGGGAGATCAAGAGAGATCCAGAAGCCAAGAAAGCATATAACCAAAAATGAATGAGAGATCATTGGTGGGAGTGGGGAATGAGGGAGGGGGAGACAGCCCCTGGGAAGGAGAGGTTTAGGGTAGAAGGTGGGTTTAGAAGTACCTGGAGGAGTACCTGGTACTCATTAGTGCTAAAAGAGCTGGAGAATATCTGCTTTGATATGCTAATAGGCATAGCAGTTAGCCTTTTTGTCTTGGGTTACTTTGAGACCTAACAATAGTGAATTATCAAAAATAAAGTTTTTACAATGCCATGAAAGTTACTTAGGAATAAATTTAACTAAGGATATGAAAGACCGAAAGCTTTAAAGTGTTACCACAAGAAATTAAAGAACACTGAAATAAATGAAAAGTTATCCTGTGTTTGTGAATTAGAAGAGTTAATAATATGAAGATGGAAGAACCTACAAAACCATTTTATAGATTTAATGAACTCTTTATGGATATCCAAATGTATTTTTCCAAAACCAAAAGAACAATTTTTCTAAAAGTTATGTGGAATTACAAGGCACCTCCAAGTAACTGAAATGATTTTGAAAATAAAATGTTGGAGGACACTTACTTCCTGATTTCAGAACTTCTAAACTGCAGTAATAAAAACATTGTTGGCCTGGCTTAAGGATAGACATTGTAATATAGATCAGTGGATAAAATATTTTCATTTAATTTCATGAGTATGCAAACACCAATGGGGGAAAATAGTCTTTTCAACAAATTATTCTGGGACAAGTGGTTTTCTTTGTTTTCTTTTTTTCTGCTGTAGTTTGTTTTTCTATGTAGTTTGTTTGTTTGTTTGTTTTTGAGCATACATTTTATTCTGTATCCCAGGATGGCCATGAATTTTAGCAATGCCCCTGCCTCAGACTCTCAAACATGACAACTTGAGGAATGAGCCACCATGATTAGCAACAACTGAAAATTTATCTGCAAAAGAATGATCAAGATCCTTACCTTATGCCATCAATGGGAATGTATTCAACCATATCAAAGACACAAATACAAGAGGTAAAAATTTTCATAGCCTTAGAATTGGCATTGACTTCTTAGGTGTGACAGCAAAAATGAGCAACAAAAGTGACCAAGCCTGCTCAGTCAGTAAACAGGTTCTCCAGCGCAGGAGTGAGGATTGAAAAGAAAGAGACAATTAGACAAAACTGCAGTATGACCCCAGTCAATTCTGAGACTGAAGGCGGGTTTAGTAATTTTCAATCCATTTTTATACCAAGTTAATTACATGCAGGAATTAAGATCAATAGTAGTACAATGAGGAACAAGCAAGACAGTAAACACAAGATTGTCAAGGCAATAAGCAAAGTCCCACGATCACTTCAGTGACAGTTGTTTCCAAGGGTGTGTAAGGATGRCCAAAATACCTGAGCCTACTTCTTTGTCCAAGCCCAGAATTTTGCCTGAAACTTGCTTCTCTCATTCTACCCTAAGATAAAAATTCCTGCTGTAACCTACTTCCCTATTATGCCCTAATAGATTCCTGCTTGAAGCCCTTGTCCTTGGCCAATGTCAGGTTCCTGCCAGGCAGCATGGCACCCCAATAAGGCTCTCTACACTAATGAAAATGACAGTAGACCTTATAGGAATGGCAACCATTAGTGCACTATGGGACAGTATGAAGAAGCTTAGGAACGATATCCTATAGGATGGAAGAAGATACTTGAAGTTAATATATTTGATAAGGGCTTTGTTCTTGATATATATGAAGAATTCTACTTTATTAAGCAATAGACAAACTAATAAATGGGCAACGTTCTTAAATAGCTATTTATCAGAGGGAACTATACTGTGTCAACAATCAGATAAAGCTTGCTTATCATTAATCATAAGTAAATATAAATAAAAGCAAATGAGATTAATTTATACCTGCAGGCTGGCTGGCATTTCCTCATTATTATCATTGTAAAACAGTACAATTATGAAGAGAAATTGCAAACTTTGTTGTGCCAGGAAATGTTTGAGAATCCCAAAAAAGCCCACCAAGGATTCCATTGTAATTGTACTAGGGTCTCTTCATTTAAGCTTGAGTTTGGGCCATATCACCATCTCTAACACAGGAGAATGGGAGGGGGCAGCCCCAAGCCCAGTTTCAGGAAAATATTTATGCAGGAAATTTGTGTGTTGATTATATCACATATTTACATTTCACAAATGAAAACATTTAACACTGAAAATCTGCATCTGTTATCCTAGCGATTTTCAAGTATATTACATATTATTACTAACAATGGAAACTGATTTTTACCCAGTAAATTTTAGAAATTTTTAAAATAATATCTTATTTGTTAATAAAATATATACTTGAAAGCTGCTACAACTTCATGACTAAATAAGTAGTTAATTAAACAAACATGATCTGCACATAACTGAAAAATAGTAATGACTATTTGTGTATCACATATGAAAATATTTAAATTTGTGTTGCCTCATACTTATGCTACAGAATCCCAGAGTACTGTGGCCTATTGTCATAGACACAAAATTAATTATACTGGTCTTAATATAGGAAGTAAAGCAATGGTCTATGATTCAGTCCTTAGGGGATCTAGCACACCAAAGCTTATTGATGATTTAGCACTAGAAAATCATTGGTTTGAGTTATGAATTAATTTAAAAAATGTTGGTGTTTAAGCCCTGGATAAAAATTATATGTATTTGTCTCAACATCTATATATGTATTTCTTGTTGTTCAAARTTAGTTCTACATAGATTTCTAGGAATTATATTGTGAGTACAATATGTACTGAATATATAACAAGCACTTATTAATTCTCATAATAATATTTAGCATTTGACATTTTCTGTATTCAAGTCTTCCTTTAAGGCATTTCATATTAAAGAATGAGCAGCCTGATATGATTAAGTAAAAGAGAATTTTGGTTCAATGAGGCCAAGCACCTGAGACAAGGGATAAGAAAATAGTTTAAATTTGCATTTTGTGCAACATTACTTTCATAACATTAAATATGAAGTATATATCGAGTAATAAGTCATTAGCAAAAACTACAGCATGATGTATATCAAATGATGTGCAACATAATCACATTTATTTAATGCATTTCAATATAAAATAACTAACTTGATTAATTTCAAAATTACAATTACTTTTGCATTAATACTCTTCCATGACTTGTCTATAAAACTATCTATGTCTTGATTATTTTAATCAATCTACTATTTTTTGCACTTTTACCTTGTCACCTACACAAGTTAATTGAATAGAACTTGGGTAAAAACTTAATGGATTTGTACATTAGTTTATTTGGTTGAAATTTTCACTCAAAAATTAGATTTACATTGCTTGCATTACTGTGTAGCTTTGTTCACTTTTTCTTAGTGAACATCACATTCCAAGATATTATTTTTCAATTTTTTAATTTTTTGAGATTATAATATATTTACATAATTTCATTTCCCATTCTTTTTCTCCCTCCAAACACCCCCATATGCCCTTCCTTGCTGTCTTTCAAATTCATGTACTCCTTTTAAAATCAATTATTCATTAACAGTGTTTGATGCCTAAATCGTGAATAGCTAGTTGTGATCTGGAGCTAACAGTCAAAGTATTCAAACTATTCAACTTATTCAAAGTATTCAAACAAAGTTTTAAAGCATCCTGTTATTCTAGCACAGAATAAGGAACTATTATGTTTTTTAGATTGGCCAGAGGAATTTTATTRTCTCCTCACTAATTATACACATAAAAATGTCTTCTACTGTTGACATCTCTTTAAATCGATACACAGTTTAAATCTAAAGAATTATACTTCTTAATATAAAATATTTCTTCAATATATCCAGGTGGCACAGGGAGGTAGCTAACCACCCAGGAGCACAGACAGGACCACCCCTGCTGCTCAGAGGAACCAGCCTGAAATCCTGAGGACATAAGACGCCAGGAGCAGACTGGAACAGGAGTCTTTCTGATTTCTGTCCCCACCCAGGGATGATCCTGACCCACAGAGCTACATACCCAAATACCACCACAAGAGAGCTGGTCTCCCAGGAGTGCCTACATACCTGTGTGCACAGGGAAGACCACCACCTCTCTTCAAATTCCTGACCTAAGAGGGACCTGCCCAGAGCCATCAGGACATAAGAACCAAGGATCAGATGGGGACAGAATCCTTCTGGTTTCTATCTGCACACTTGAACTGACCCTGTATCACAGCTCTCCATATATAAATTCCTTCCGGAGAGAACAGGCCTCCCAGGAGTACAGATACACAGGCATGCAGGACAGATAAACTACAGTTAGAGACAGCAAGACCTGCTAACCCCAGCAATAACCAGATGGCAAAAGGCAAACACAAGAATATTACCAACAGAAACCAAGGCAACATGGCACCATCCAAACCCAGTTCTCCCATAACAGCAAGTCCTGGATATGCCAACACACCAGAAAAGCAAGATCTGAATTTAAAATCACATCTCATGATGCTGATAGAGGACTTCAAAAAGGACACAAATAACCCATTTAAAGAAATACAGGAGAACATGGGTCAACAGGTAGAAGCCCTTAAAGAGGAAACACAAAAATCCCTTAAAGAATTACAGGAAAACACAAACAAGGGAAGGAACTGAACAAAACCATCCAAGATCTAAAAATGGAAGTAGAAACAATAAAGAAATCACAAAGAGAGACAACTCTAGAGATAGAAAACCTTGGAAAGAAATCAGGAGTCATAGATGCAAGCATTAACAAGAGAATACAAGAGATAGAAGAAACAATCTCAGGTGCTGTAGATACCATAGAAAACATGGACTCAACAGTCAAAGAAAATGCAAAATACAAAAGCTTGTAGCCCAAAATATCCATGATATCCAGGACACAATAAGCAGATCAAACCTAAGGATTATAGGTATAGAAGAGATCAAAGGTTTACAAGTTAAAGGGCCAGCAAATATTTTCAGCAAAATTATAGAAGAAAATTTCCCTAACCTAAAGAAAGATATGCCCATGAACATACAAGAAGACTACAGAAATCCAAATAGTTTGGACCAGAAAAGAAATTCCTCCTGTCACGTAATAATTAAAACACCAAATGTATTAACCAAGGAATGAACATTAAAAGTAGTAAGGGAAAAAGGTCAAGTAACATATAAAGGAAGACCTATCAGAATTACACCAGAGACTATGAAAGCCAGAAGATCATGGGCAGATATCATACAGATCCTAAGGGAATACAAATGCCAGCCCAGGCTACTATACCCAGCAAAACTCTCAATCACCATAGATGGAGAAACCTAAATATTTCATGACAAAACCAAATTTACACAATATCTTTCCATAAATTCAGCCCTTCAAAGGATAATAGATGGAAAACACCAATATAAGGAGGGCAACTACACCCTAGAAAAAGCAAGATAGTAACAATAACAACAARAACAACAGACAGCTCACATATACATGGAAGCTGAACAATGCTCTACTCAATGATACCTTGGTCAAGGAAGAAATAAGAAAATAAATCAACAACATTTTAGAATTTAATGAAAATGAAAGCAAAATATACCCAAATTATGGGACACAATGAAAGCAGTGCTAAGAGGAAAACTCATAGATCTGAGTGCCTCCAAAAAGAAACTACAGAGAGCATACAATAGGAGCTTAACAGCACACCTGAAAGCTTTAGAACAGAAAGAAGCTAATACACCCAAGAGTAGTAGAAGGCAAGAAATCATCCAACTCAGGGCTGAAATCAACCAATTAGAAACAATAAGAACTATACAAAGAATCAACAAAACCAGGAGTTGGTTCTTTGAGAAAAACAACAGGATAAACTATTACCCAGACTAACCAGAGGGCATAGAGACAGTATTCTAATTAATAAAATCTAAAATGTAAGCAGAGGCATAACAATGGAAACAGAGGAAATTTAAAAAAATCATCAGATCCTACTACAAAAGCCTATACTCAACCAAATTGGAAAATCTGGATGAAATAGACAATTTTCTAGACAGATACCAGGTGTCAAAGTTAAATCAGGATCAGATAAACATCTAAACAATCCCATAATCCCTAAAGAAAGAGAAGCAGTCATTAAAAGTCTCCCGACCTAAAAGAGCACAGAACCAGATGGGTTTAGTGTAGAATTCTATCAAACCTTCAAAGAAGACCTAATGCTAATATTCTTCAAACTGTTACACAAAAGGAACACTACCCAATTCGTTCTATGACAGACAATTGAAGTCCCAGAAATGAACCCACACACCTATGGTCACTTGATCTTTGACAAAGGAGCTAAAACCATCCAGTGGAAAAATGATAGCCTTTTAACAAGTGGTGCTGGTTCAACTGGCAGTTAGCATGCAGAAGAATGCAAATTCATCCATTTTTACCTCTTTGTACAAAGCTCAAATCCAATTGGATCAAGGACCTCCACATAAAACCAGACACACAGAAACTAATAGAAAAGAAAGTGGGGAAGAGCCTCAA
>BDUI01011338.1:30422-64207 GCA_002335545.1 Apodemus speciosus
TAAGCAGAACCAGGTAGTAATTGCAGTAGGGTAGAGAATAGAGAATAGCCATACCTAGAAGTGGTGGTTTCTAATCAAGCAGTGCATTTGGGGTGTTCATTTTTATTTTTATTACATTTTAAAATTTTAAACATTTTCATACTGCATATTTTTATTATATTATTTCCTCTACCCAAATCCTCTTACATCCTCCCCAGCTCCCTACCCAAACTACTTCATGTTCTCTCTCTCTGAAACACATATACCAAGAAAAAAAACAAAATGACAACAAAGGAAAAAAAAAACAAACAAAAAATATCCTCCACCAGCAACAAAAATCAAAGCCACTAACCTGTAACGAAAAGAAAAGCACACAAAAATCACAGAGTCTGTTTTGTATTGTCAAACTACGTCTAAGTATAAAGCCTTCTGTGGAGTATAGTTAATGTACTCATTGCCATTCCATTGGAGAAATCAGATCTTCCCTCTATTGTTTTTATCTAGATTGAACTTGTGTAGGTCTTGTGTGTGCTGTCACAGATTCTGTAAATTCAGTCCTGTTATGTCTGTAGGACATTGATTCTTTGGAGTCATACACAGCCTCTGGCTCTTATGATCATTCAAGTTCTTCTTCTACATAGATACCCTGAGACTTGAGAGTAGTGGTCTGATAAAGACATACCATTTTGAGCTTAGTGATACAATGTGTCTCACTGTCTGCACATTGTTCAGAAGTGGGACTTTAAATTAATTCTTATCTAGTGCAAGAGGATTTTTCTCCAGTGAGGGTTGAGTGATGCAGTGTTACAGGAGTATAGCAATGTGTCATCAGAAGTCATTCTATTTATATGTTCATTTAGTATTAATATGTTTTCCCCTAGAGCTCACAACCCATTTAGTGTCCAGTTCTTGGTCTCATTAACTGTTATATGGAAATATGGGTTCTATCTCATGGAATGGGCCTTAAATCCAATAAAATTGTTTTAAAACAGTAGTAGTCAGACCCATAACATTTATAGTAGGGTAAGAGTGATGATTGCTTTTCTCATCTGGTAGAGTATATACTATCTTCAGAAATTATAAATGTTAGCAAGTAGAGAGGTTTCTAGTTATATAACATCTCTATTTCTTTGTGTTCTGTGAAATAAGCAAGTGATGTCCTCAGAAGTAGGGCCTTACTATCAGGTTGTGGAGAGTAACCAGTAGCACAGGCAATGGCCTGTAGTGTTTCCAGCTGACTATAGGGCCCCACTGTCCAGTGACTTAAGATATAACTCGTTACTGGTATTAGTGGATTTACTTGGTAGTGTTTGATACCTACTTGACGTCTTTTCTCCCCCATTATATGGTAAGTCCACTTAAATTCCTTACATGGGTTTTAGAAAAAACATAGGATATTGCCAATGCTATTAGTTACCCCTCCCATTTTGGGTTAAGGGGAGATATTTATTAAGGACGAACTCCTCTGACATTGTCTATGAAGTACTTGAGTCCTTTGATGGYCATTATACATGGCAGATATATTCTTGTATTCTTGCATTCCTCCAATCATCACTGGGAAGTATTGTATATATGCTGGATGTGTCCATAGTACTATGGAGCCAGTTCTAGTTAAGTGACATTGTCTATCCTATGTATCACTATGGTTAAATTTATCCAGCTTTAAAAAGCAATTCATTTTGTTAAAATAGAAAGAAACATCTCTGAATACCATGACATTGTATGTCACATCCTTATTTTTCTCATTCAAAACACAAAATACTCACTTTTGGCTCCACTAAAATGTACAGCGAGAGAGATGCACTGAGGAAGGATACAGTCTAGATGGTGACTTTCTATTACTGAGAAAGATGGCTTCTCTGCAGTATTCTTTCTTCAGTACAGTAACCTTAACTATGCTATGTATTTATAAGTTTTTTTAAAAAAAGTAAACTTTGAGGAATTTGGTACCATTTCAGTTCCTCCTGTCTCTAATCATAAGAATTGTCACTTCAGCCTGAATTGTCTAAGCAACACCACATCAATCACACATTTTGATCATAAATATTGGTTTAGGAATATATTTTTGTTATAACATTAGGAGCTTCTAACGGAAATGTTTCC
Organism: Apodemus speciosus; assembly: GCA_002335545.1. NCBI lineage: Eukaryota > Metazoa > Chordata > Mammalia > Rodentia > Muridae > Apodemus > Apodemus speciosus. The sequence continues at coordinate 32,505 of BDUI01011338.1, forward strand.
AGAGCCTTTAACACTATGTTGAATTTTTCTGTCCTTTGAAGAGCATGTGGCTCTAGGAATACGTTGAGATACCTTGGTTCTAGAAAGGACAAACAATTGAAGATAAAGTTATCAGATAGGGAAAAGAAAATGGAAACATTATCTGACTGCTCAATTGAGTTTGATCTACCCTAAAAATCTGAATGCCCTAACACTAGGCTTTGATTGCATAAGCCTGTTAAGCTATTTTGTTTTATCATTTTTGTTACATGCAATGTAATTGATCTTAATACAATACATTGAATATTATTTGAAAAGGTGATTAACTGCAGACCATTTTCGATCATATATCCAACCTAGATGAGGAGATCTTTCAGAAGTGATTGAATTTCAAGTTGAGTGGAAGAGATTTCAGGCAAGAGGGAGTCTTTTGGATAACAGTAATGCTGCTATCAGAGTCTTTTTCTATGTGTCCAAAGAGCCCTTTGTAAGCTAACTTTCTGTATTGTTGGTTAAAATTGCACAGGTATGAAATAGCTATCATGTACAGTTGTGTGAAACCAATGCTATTCTACTGAGAAAACAGGTGCAGTGTTGCCATTTGTTTCCAGGTTGATTTATTAGTAGCATGAAGAAGCCTGAGCCATTGCATATTTTTCAGATAATTATTTGGGTGATAACTTTGGGGGGGGGCAGACACTGGAAACAGTGCTATAATAAGAGGAATGGCAGGAAACACAAAGAGTAATTTTTGATGCATTTGCTTGTGCAATGTGGCACTCTCTTTTCCTCTTAAATTCATTTCCAAACTGCATTGAACTCTATTTTTCACAGTAATTTTTATCATATATTTACTATTTCAGAATGTGTGTGTGTGTGTGTGTGTGTGTGTGTGTGTGTGTGTATGTGTGTGTTCACTGAGATGACTTGGAGTGTAGTAGATGCACGCTGTCAGTTCAGGTACTCTGTTCTCTGAATATTCTCATCATTCTTTCTTCTTTTCCTTTCTGTCCAGAGAGCTTGAACCCAGTCTTTTCTTTACTAAAAGTGCCTCATCAAGGTTTTAATCATTGCTAATAATCTTCAAAATTTCTTAAATTTACATAAATTCTATGAATCTCATGTCAGTCGTCCCAACGCGTTTCCTTAGAGCAGAAACTAAGTACAAAGCAAAAGCACATTTCTGTATAAGTTTACACAGCCTGTTTTTCACAGCCAGGCACAGCTCTTGTGGTTTCCTGATATAGCAGACAGCAGTTTTCAATAACTATTTTCATGTATGAACAGAAAGATGAAAGACTACTAAAATTAAAATGATTCCTCACAACATTTTGAATTTATTTAAGTAAAGCAGTTAGCTCTCTCTAATGTCTTTTCAGATGTTATCATCTCCAATACTTCAAATAGCTAGAACAAAGTACTAACTTTTTTATATGTTTCTATATCATCTTTTAATTTTTCACTCTTCATTTCCTCATCCTATTAATTCCATAGCCTCTTGTACTGTTCTACTACTATTTATTCCTAAATCATACATAAATTCCTATTTTTTTCTATCCATACCTTTTCTTCTTGAGACTACTTTAACTCTCTCTCCTTGATGTTCCCAAGTTCACCCTGGCTAATTAATGCAGCAGTCATTGGACCAGAGGGTACATGTGTCTCCTCATGATTCCAAATTTAAGACCAAGTCTGGCAATGAACTATTTCAACAAAGGACCGTGTAGGCTTTTACGGCTTCTGTGCTTATGTTGTCTAGATCCTTTCCCAAGCAGAAGGCCAGTTCCTCATCTTCCACAGCCTCATGACCATCTCCATTCCTCACTGCTGAGAACCACATATGTTACATTTATTATGGAGTGATGAGCTCTGAGTAATGGGGGAAGTATATTCCCCAGAAAGAAAGATTTGAAAGTAACATAGTGAAGACAGTAGATCAACTGCAGGGCAATGGCAACCATCAGCACACATGGGGATCATGGGATTAATGGCCTGGTGATGTTCCTGGGCCAGGAACTCTGTCACATCTTGCTTTACACAGCCATGCCACAAACCCAGCGTGTGTGTGTGTGTGTGTGTGTGTGTGCCTGTGTGAAATAACTTCTACCAAATTGTTCAAAAACAAACAAAAATAAGAAATTGATAGCATACATACTTGCTGATATGTGATGGCAGGGATTTACTTCTCTTGGGGAATAAATTCCTATCTTATTCTTAGTACCTTCTTGACCCTATAGTGGCTTCTATCATGTTTGTGACTCCCACAATGGAATGTAGGATATGGATTCAGAACTAATTTTACAGTAGGCATCTCAGTGAATGCTGCAGTGAAGATAAACTATTTTATGAAACCATCAGGCGAGTTTTAATTTTTAGAGCTTTCATAAAATCTGTGTGCCTCAAAATGTTGATAAATTTGTAATTGTTCACAAGATAAAAAATGTGTGGGATGCAACAAATAAAGAAAGCATTAACAGAAAATTTGAATCAAATTTTAAATGTTTTATTTGTTCTTATTTATTTTTATTTCTTATATAGCTATTTCTAAGTAGTTACATATAAATTTACTGGAAATGATGTCAAACAGAAACAATCAAGTAAAAATCAAAAGAAATTTTCAAACAGTGGTCATATTTTGAAGATATCCTTTTTCATAAGTTATCAAAATTTCTTCAATTTCAAGAATTGTTTCTCATATTTTTATCATCAGAAGGAATATATTATCTTCATAGTGAAGCAGAAGCCAGTATTGGCAGAGGAAGGATCAAAATCTCACCCAATATCACATCCTTTTCTTTGCATGGCCCGTAAGTTATTTCCTTTGCAGAATACTTAAGAAAAATATAGAACACTTTTGCATAAGAATTCAGAATTTATAAGTAAATGGATGCAAGGGATTGATAACAGATAAATAGCAAAAATGTATGTGTTGCATAAAATAACTTATAAAGAACTTCACTCCTCATAGAGTACTATTTTATTAGAAGTGACATTTTCACATGAGCCAACTCAATATATAAAATCCAGTGTGTAATAAAATAAACAAATGGCTGCTTTTCATTTTCTTCTGACTAAAGAAATAGTATTGTATTTTATATTAAACCTTTATTTTATGGTGATATATGTTGAGATATCATTTAACTAAGAGGTATTTTGAAAGTTTTTCCCTTTTATACATAAAGGAATTTATTTGGCAATTATTAGTTTAAAGATTTGTGGGCAGAACATTTGAACCTGAAGTGTAACTTAATTGAAAATTGATTAGAAACCAAGAAAAATTTTCGGGGAAGACAACATAAATCAGTGAAGTTTCAACAGAAAAATAAATTTGTTATTTTTAGAAAGAGATGTATTTCAGCATTTACAAATTCTCGAGTAGCTGTAAATGACAATCCCCAGCTGCCAAATTTCTTCTAAGAAAAAAAATTACTATGTTAAAGAAATAAAGTTGAATTAAACACAGATTAGGAATTCTTGTCTATGATCATATCATTCTGAATGTACCTGATTTCATATGATCTCAGAACCTAGGGAGGGTTGGATCTAGTTAGTTCTTGATGGGGAGACACATTTGGAATTCCATGACTTGCTTTCTTTCTCTACCCCTATTTTATCTTAGTGGTGTCTTAATACTACAGTGATGATTAAGTAGTAGGCTACCATCTAAAAACATCACTGTCCATGGAGCTGAGTTTTGTATTGGATGAATAATGGGGCTTAGAAATATACCCTTAGGGGGATGCATGAATCTCGCTGAGAAGGGGTAATAGAATAAATATCATGGGTAGATGGGGGAGGGGATCGAGTGGGATTGGAGGTATGGATGGAAACTGGAGGGATCAGGTAGGGGGAGGATGGAGGGAAAGAGTAATGGGAAAGACAACTGGAATGGAGAGGCATCTCTGGGATAAGCTAAAAAATGAGGGCAACAGAAGCTCCCAGGAATCAATAAAGGTGACCCTAGCTAGCTAAGACTCCTAGCAATCGGGTACATGGAACCTCAGCAGGCCATCTCCAGTAACCAGGCATGATTTCCAATGGAGAAAAAAAAACTAACCCAGACATAAAACGTTTGACCTACAAATTGTCCTTCCTACAAGATATGCATGGGTAAAGGTTGAGCAGAAATTGAGGGAGTGGCCCACTAATGACTGCTCCAGTTTGAGACCCATGCCATGAGAGGGGACCGACTCCTGACATCACTAATGATATTCCACTATACATGCAGACAGGAACCTTCCATAACTGTCATCAGAGAAGCTTCACCTAGCAACTGATGGAAACAGATGCAGCAACTCACAGCCAAACACTAGGCAGTGCTACGAGAATCCTATAGAAGAGGAGAAGGAAAGATTGTAGAAGCCAGAGAGGTTGACACAACAAGAAAACTTAAAGAATCATCTAACGTGGGGTCATAGGAGCTCACAGAGACTGAACTACCAACCAGGGAGCCTGCATGGCAATGACGTAGGCCCTCTGCACATATGTTACCCTTGTGCATCTCCGGCTACGTGTGGGATCTCTAACAGCAGGAGCAGGGACTGTTTGACTCTGTTGCCTGCCTCTGGAACTCTTTACTCCTACTGGGCAGCTTCCTCTAGCCTTAATAGAAGAGTATGTGCCTAGCTCTCCTCCAAATTGCCAGGGCTGGATGATATCCCTGGAAGGCCTCTGCTTCTCTGAAGAGAACTGGAGGAGTCGAGTCAATGGGGGTAGAAGGGGGAAATTGGGGGGAGAGGAGGGAGAAAAATGTCAGTCAGGCTGATAAATAAATAAATAAATAAATAAATAAATAAATAAATAAATTTAACAAAAGATGTGCTTAGGGCTTAAGATCCCAGGCTACATTCAAGGTGACACATTCTTGCTACTTGGAAAAATAGTAACTATCTGTAAACATACATCAGGTGGTGATTCTAGATTGTACTATGGCTAGTTACTGTTGGGCTACTGTGGATAGAAAGGTAGGCCGTATTATAAATCCAAATTCCACATAGATTACAGTTAAGAAATACTTCTATTTGAATAGCTCTTGAAGAAACCTTGGATTTAAATTGAAAAGTTCTTGTGAGCCATGCTGTTATGTTCTTCGGATGAGAGCTTGAAGCTGTACAAAGGGGTGTGAAATCATATCCTTTATCAGAGACAAAGGTAGTTATTCTGAAAAGAAGCCCTAGAAGGGGAGTGGATGGCAAGCCACTAGCTAGGTTCTGTTGTAAAGCCTTCATTAAACTGCTTTCTGGATACTAGAAATTTTGTACATGAACAACTTATTAAAACTTTATATTTTTTCACTTGAATTCTTAAGTCAACATAATAAAGAAAAAATTTGTTATAAAAAATGAGTTCAGAAAAGCTAAATTTAAATTTGTCACCTTAGCAGTAAAGCAGATGTAAAATGAAATCTAATGTGTACATGAAATTTGCCTTATTAACTTTAAAATATGATATTCCTTATAATTATTTTCTATACACAGATACACACACACTACAACACACAAATGGAGAGCAGAGTACAGCTTGCAGGAGGTAGTTAGTCCTCTTCTTTCACTGTGTCCATCCCAGGAAAGGAGCTCAGGTTGCCAGACTTGGCAGCAAACCTGTTAACACCCAGAGCCATCTAATTGTCCCAATAGCTTGGTATCTTTAAATTTATACAACACTAAAGAAGGATGGAGGCAAATGGATCATTTACTTTGAACATAGTTTTTTTCTTTTTGAGTGCAGAAGAAACTCCCAAAAGATCAGGACTTAATTCATTGCCATGAATTCAGCATAGTACTTGTGTGTGGCTATCAGGCAGGTTATACAGACTTGGCACTCAGTGATTAAAGTAGCACAAGTTTTAGGTGATTTAAATCCGTCTTACTGGAAAGCAATAATAATTTTAAAATGTGAAGGTTATAGCAAATGTCAACTTACAGTTTGAACTCATGCTTATGGAAACCGGATGGCTTCCTTTTATACTTAAGGGTTTCATTTGAGATTACAGTTTGATTGCATCATTTCTCTCCAATCCCTTTCTTCCTTCCAAACCCTCCCATATACTCCTCCTCATTCTACTTCAAATTTATGGCCTTTTAAAAAATCATATATATATATATATATATATATATATATRTATATATATATACACACACACATACATATTACATATATATGACATCACAATGTAGACATGTGGAGAAAATGTATAATATGTAATTACATATATAATGTAATGTAAATAATATAGTATATGCACACACACACACATATACATATATACTCGTATTTGCTACCACTGTGTATGTTTTGAAGGTTGATTGGCACTTGACAACCAATTGGTGTAGTCCTCCATGGTGAAGGCTATGTCTCCTGTCCCCATTTTTCTCAGTTGCCTATAGTTTATTGAGGCCTCATGGGCTGTTCTCTCTCCATCTTGGCATGCTTGTTGGTGTCATGGATTGGCTTTTTGTATCTTTGTTCAATGGGGACTCCGCTAATGACTTGGTAGAATAAATACAGGTCCTTCTGAACTTTGTATGAGGAGGAATGCAGATGTGTAAATTGAGCATAGCTGTTTGCTTAATTGCATCTGCATTTTATTCATGGTTCAGGACAGACACAATCTGCTTTAAGTATATTTGAAGGTTTAGTATGGAACTGTGCTACAAGGAATATGTTAGCTGATATATTCATGACAGCTATTGGCTTTTTTGATATAGGATTTGAATGTAGTTTGTTTTGCCTCATAAACACCTTGAACAAATATTAGTGGATAAGTCATTGGAATTCACACATTATAGATGCCAGCATGAAATTGAGGTTAATAACTGCTAAAATCTGACCCGGAGGAACTTCAGTTAAAACCGTAATTCCATATTCAAGGCACATGACAGGCTGTGAGGACTGAGGTCAGATCAGAGGCTATAAAGGGACTAGTCTTCCCTGAACTGGATCCTGAGATCCACATCAGCATCTCTCCCATTCGTCCACAGTGTGAGTTATTCATAGGCATAAAACTCAGGGAATAAATATATGTTAGTGGTTTGTCATTATCTCTTTAAACTTAAAACAGTGGCTAGACATTGAGTGGACAGATGGTCAACTCACATTTGTGAAAGCTAATTGATCAATTTTTAGGAATTTAAAGATCAGTCATTGAACTCTGAGTAACATGGAACTGTCTGTCTTACCTCCCACCCCACCCCACTTTCCATAGAGCAACTTGATATAATTTATCACTATACCACTGGGCATGAAATTTCTTGTACATGCAAAGGTAAAATTGCAATTAGAGTTCTTGATCCTGACACATGATTTTGGTTTTTCTTCAGTCATCTGGTTTCTTAGACTTGTTCTTATCTAAAATTATGTACATTACTGAGTGCCAGATGGACCAAAATCTTTTGCTGTGTTGATTATGCCTATAGCCTAGCTATTTGGTATCTTTGATGATTGCATTTCTTTTGGTGGTCTTATTCTGATGGAGACCTTAACTAGGTTGAACTTAACCTGTTTTTATTACTGACCTATGCCTTTGCTGGGTCCAACATCCATACTTTTGGATCCACAGAGATAATCAAAAATTTATTCAGTATTTGGATGGTTTCCCAAGAATATCTTTAATTCTCACTGACACCATTGGTGCTTGCTCATTGCCCTTTAGCATGTGTCATTTTAGTATGTTATCACCTGCATTCTCCTGACAATTCTTCTCCAAGTGGAGTAAGCTGAAGGTGTAGGTGACTTAATGATTGAATAATAGTGAGGCAATAAGGAGTGTTTTCATTTGATATGGTATGATAGCAGCTGAAGTTAAATACCCTCGCCTCATTTTGTCCTCAGGTGTAACAACTCTGAAGGATGTTCTACAACTATTTATAAAAAGTTTACAGTGGGCTTTTGTGTCAAAGGACCTAGCCTGAAGGATGTTCTACAACTATTTATAAAAAGTTTACAGTGGGCTTTTGTGTCAAAGGACCTAGCTAAGAGCATAGTATTTATTGTTCTCACCTCCTTTGTTAGATCACATCTCATCTGTTCAGCAGGTACTTCTGGAAATCCTCTCCTAAATAAACTACTAGCATTTATATCTTGCCTATGATTCTGATTATGGGCCTCAACCTGAGACATTTCCTTCTCTCATAAGTCAATAACTGATTGTAAAGTGTTTATGAACTAAGTTTTATAAAGCACTTGAGTTGTCATACTCAGGTAAGAAGATTCTTGGCTAGAAGATCACACATGTATAAACAATCAACTCAGTATTCAACTTGGTGTCTGCTTTGTTTTAATGCTGTATGGTGGCCAACCTTTTTGCAGTGGTTCTTCTATTATTTTTTGGTTGCCATGTCACTGTAAGGTATAAGTGACACATATGTCCTTGATTTGAGATGAATTATTTATATTTAAATCTCTCAATAAATATAAAATAACCTTATACTTGATTATGTGACTTGCATAATGTATCACAATATTTCAGTCTGCATTTGCAAACACATATTTCTATAATTTCTTGGAATAGAATTCATTTGGAAGATGCATCAACCACTACTTGGTGTGACCCCAGAATGTTTCAAATGCAAACATTTTAAAATCAAGATCATATGGGCCATATTTACTGCAGTCTGTGGACATACTTGCTCTCAGAAATAATGAAAAAATAAGGGATTGGTATGGCCATTTCCAGAGATTAGAAAAAACCATCAACAATATAATGTATTCTAAACATTTTCACTTGTAATTTGTTTTCTATTCCCTTTGATAATGCAAAGGGTAATTTTAGGCCCTAAAATGACTGAAAGTAAAGATATGAATTTGTATTTTATGTTGCTGAGTTTCCAGATAAGAGTGGTACTGGAGTACAAACCTCATAGTATTACATCTACAGTTTTTCAGTCATTGGACTCTGTAAAAAAGGAAAGGAATCAATTAGTGCTGTCAGATCTTTGTAAGCTTTACTATTGAAATCACAGAACATTAGTTGTGGATATTGATTAATCACACTTAATACTACTCCATATTTTGAGAGTTCTTGAGCTTTTCTATAATTTGATCATAACATAAAATTGAGTGAAAAATTAAGTGGACATCTTTGCTAGCAACCTTGTATTTATTAATTCATACTAATACAAAAATATGGCCACTTGGTATTTTTTTTATTTGATGATAAATAGTTGATGAGAATCAGTTTCTTTTTTACAGATTCAACATTTGTATTCCTGCTTATCTTTTAGAAAGAACTATTTTGCAGTACTTTTGGACTAGGTTATCTGAATGCTGTAACTCAAGGTTTTTTTTTTTTTAATTTAAAATTTGTGGTTCTGAGAATTTTGCTACAAAAATGAGGATTCTCCTGTAGACTAATGAATGTCATCTTAATCTAACTCCTGAGGGAAGATAAAACTTGCTGCCAAATGGGTGCATTTGATATCATGACTCAAGCATTAATTTGAGAAAGTTTAGTTTTCTTACCCTTCACAAATTGCTATYATTATAATTCTAAGAAGTGACTTTTTAATTTTATCAAGTAAAAAGTCATTGAACCCAGGTTGTATCCTTTCTCAATTTTCTGATTGAATATGTATTATTAGCATTGTTATCCTTTTATAAGACTATCCATTTATATGTGAAGGCCAAACAAATATATCCTACAATGAGTTTTAAAAACTGTTTTGTGCTTAAGATCTAGCATTTTTGTTCTGTTGATCTATACCCACTCTTTTCAGCCCTTCATTCTGGTCTGAATTTCAGCCAGAGAAAAATATTTCATGAGTTGTAACGTGCACTATTTTATAAAGAGATGTGATTTCAAAGAACCTCATTCAATACTCAAAACATCTACTCTTCATTCTGAGGCTGAAGTTTCTTTCTAAAGAAATTTTGCTTTTCATCTTTACTCATGGAAAAAGTGGGCAGAATTGAGAAATAAAATACTACCCATTAGCAAGAGTTTTCCATATGCAGAAGGCATCCAGTTTGCCTGATGACCTCATTGTAGATACATGCCAAGGGCTGATATTCATTCCTCTCCTGCAATTACTATGTTTTTAATGTGTAATCTTTTAAGTTAGCAACCTGATTATCAGACACACCCCCATAAATCTRGAACATGTGCAGTATTTTTCCATTTAGGATAGAAATCCAACCAAGAATATGTTGAAAGTTTAAAGTGAATTCATTCACTTTCTTTTTCCCTTAACTATTTTCCAGACTATTTAGGGAAATGTCAATTCTTCAGAGTAAAGCAAAATGGGCAAAAATCCAAGAAGTTAAATTTAGTTTTTGTGAATGTCAACCCACCATAAAATATTTCCGAGTTAGCTCAGTTAATTGAGTATGCAACTATGAGATGCCCCAAAGGAATTGATAGTAGAGGCCTAGTGTGCTGCGGCTTTCTAACTTGGATTTCTAAAAATCTGTATTACAAGTTTGGCTTCTTTAAAAAGATCCATTTGTTAGAGTGTTATTACTAGTGAGTGAATGTCCATGCAGAAATTATCTTGTGGACATTTACACATGAAAGTTCAACCTCAGGCTCTAGGGAGCTTTCCTCAGGGGTGAGGGGGAAGGGAGGGGGCAGAGAGAGAGAAGAAAAGGGAGGGGGGAGAAAGAGGAGGGAGGAAGGAAAATGGAGAGAGAGGGAAAACTGATTTCAGTTTCCATGGAAATAGGCTAAATAAGGACTTTAACAGACAGGAGTATGGCAGTTCCCAGCTGCTAAGTTTTAGCACAGTACTATTGGGACAAAATCTGAATGCCTCCCAATCCTTTATATTCTGAGATCAATATTATAATTTGGTACCTGGAACATTGACTTTTAATACAAACTTTCTTTGTGGCATTGATAATCACTCATCCATTCAGTTAGCCCTGTGAAAAGAACTCAAACAGAAAATTCACCCAACAAAATTGTTTCATTACTCTATATATGGGTATGTACATGGATACATTACTCTGTTACTACTTTTGTAGGGTTTCTTTGCTCCCACTTTATATAGATTTTTACCTATAAACAAACACACTCAGAATTCCCCTACACATCCAACTGCCAATGGAAAAGTCTATAGAAAAAAGAGGTGAAACTTTTTCTTAAGATTCTGTTGACTGTATAAAGGATATGTGTTTTTAGATGCTTGCTACTCTAATTTTATTGGCAAACTTGCTGCTGGGAAATAGAGTTTTCCTTCTATAGAGATAGAGGTATAATATTTTGGCTATTAAGCTACAGAAGGTACTATATGCAACAATTATTTTTATAAAAGTTATTGGCCGTTAAACAACAAAAACACCAAACTGAAATATGTAGGATGTTAAGTCATATACAATTTTGGTGGTTCAACTGTAAAACACACACACACACACACACACACACACACACACACACACACAGACACACACACACCACCACCACCACCACCACCACCACCAACAACAACAATAGCAACAACAACAGCAAGAAAAACAACCACAAGAACAAGAACAACAAAATGCATACTAATATCTGTTAAAGAGTATTGAAATATGCAGACATAAAGATTCCAACTCATTATCCTGGCCTGCTGCCATTTCAGTCTTTGTTGTGAATTTATGAGATTTGACATGTGTACAAAAATGTGAAAGCAGAAGAAATAAAAAAAGGATAAGTCTGTGAGATTTTGGATATACAATTTTGTTTGATTTCATCATTTCATATTGAATACAGATATTGAAGCATCACATTACATCTCACAAGCATATATGGTTTTGCTATGTCAATAAAAGTTATAAAGAAAGATAAAAGCAGAAAGTTTAAAATCTTTACAGTTGGAATTTAAAAATTCTCTCTCTGGGCATGTGTGTGTGTGTGTGTGTGTGTGTGTGTGTGCTCACAGGTACATGCTCACTGGTGTTTGCAGGGGACAGAGAATGTGTGTATTGGATATGTATGCATGTGGAGGATAGAAGACAACGAAGGTGTTGGTTCTCACCTTCCATTTCTTCTGCCTTGTTTGAGACAGTCTCTTGTTATTTACTACTGGATATACCAGACAAGCTGACCAGTGAGCCTCTGGGGATTTTCTTTGTTTCTGCTTTCCATCTTGCCATGGCAGTACAAATGCATGGTACTTTGTACAGTGTTGCCTGGGTTCTGGTGATCTGAACTCAGCTTCTTTTTGTTTATGCTTATGCTTATGCTTAATTTTAATTGAAAATGGATTCTCTCATACAATATATCATAACTATTGTTTCCCTTACCTCCAATCTAACTCTTCACCACTTCCTCTCTCCCTCGGATCCACATTCCATTTTTTTCCTCTTCATAAGAAAGCAGGTTTCTAAGAGACAACAGCCAAACAGCATAAAACAAGACAAGGCAAAGGCCCTCGTGTTGAGGCTGGGTAAGGCAACCCAATAAAAGAAAAGAGTCCCAAGAGCAGGCAATAGTCAGAGATCCACCCACTTCTGCTGTTATGAATCCCACAAAAACACCAAGCTAACAACCATATCCTTGTGTAGCAATAAGTGCTTTATCCACTGAACCATCTCAATAGCCCCTACACTTGGGATTTTWTACCTAGATTGAAAATGTAAATGTTCATTGGAAGATAGGATTTTATTATGAAAAGATGTGAAGGACTCACTGTGTTTTGCATGAGTCATTTCCTGGGGTTTGTGTACTTAATGCCTTGAAGGTTTCTACAGTCTATAAATGCTATATGCAAGCATAAAATATCACTCTTTGCTGAAAGCTAGTTAGATAGAGACTAACTTTAAGACTGCCAGTCATCAATGGGATGGTTTTCCTTATTGATTTTGTTTCTATGTGTATAGATGTGCATGCTGCCTGGTTTCTGGTCCAGTATTTGAGAGATGTCAGGTTTCCAGKTTAATTGAGACTGCTGGTCCTCCTATAGGGTTGCCCTCATCCTCAGCTTCTTCCAGCTTTTCCCCAATTCAACCACAGGGGTCAGCAGCTTCTGTCTATTGGTTGGATATGAATATCTGCATCTGACTCTTTCAACTGCTTGGTGGGTCTTCTGGAGGGCAGTCATGATAGGTCCCTTCTTGTGAGGACTCCATAGCCTCAGTAATAGTGTCAGGCCTTGACCTCCCATTGAGCTGGATCCCACTTTGGGCCTGCTGCTGGACCTTCTTTTCCTCAGGCTCCTCTCCATTTCCATTCCTGCAGTTCTTTCATACAGGAACACTTATGGGTCAGAGTTGTGACTGTAGAATGGCCACCTCCTCCCTCACTTGATACCCTTTCTTCCTGCTGGAGGTGGGCTCTATAAGTTCCCTTTCCCTACTGTCAGGCATTTCATCTAAGGTCCCTCCATTTAAGTCCTGAGAGTCTTTCACCTCCCAGGTTTCAGGTACATTCTAGAGATTTCCCCCAACCTTCTACCTCCTGAGGTTGCCTGTTTCCATTCTTTCTGCTGGACCTTAGGGCTTCAGTCCTCTCCCCACCACCTAATACCAGATCAGGTTCCCCTCTCCCATTGCCCTGTCCATTTTCCCTCCCAGGTCCTTCTATCCCTCCCTCCCCACTTGTGATTGCTTTCTTCTTCCTCCCAAGTGGAACTGAGGCATCTTCACTTGGGCCCTTCAGCATGTTGACCATTTTGGGTTCTGTGGACTGTATGTTGGGTATTCTGTGGTTTTATTTTTGGGCTAATATCCTCTTATCAGTGAGTACATACCATTCATGTACTTGTGGGTCTGAGTTACCTCACTCAGGATGATATTTTCTAGTTCTATCCATTTGCCTGCACAATGGAGTAGTATTCCATTGTGTAAATGAACCACATTTTCTGTATCTATTCTTCTGTCATGACATATAGGTTGTTTCCAGGTTATCACAAACAAGGCCGCTATGAACATAATAAAACATGGGCCTCTGTGGCATGGTGGGGCATCTTTTGGGCATATTCCCAAGAGTGGTATTGCTGGTTCTTCAGGTAGATCTATTTATAATTTTCTGAGGAATCTCCAGTCCAGTCATTGACTTCTTCCTGTTCTACCCTCCCACAGTTCCTGATCCTATTCCTCCTCCCTTCTGTCCCCAAAAGGATGTCTCCCACCCCGCAAACTTCCCCACTCCCTGGAACATCAAGTCTCTCAAGGGTTAGGCATCTCTTCTCTCATTGAGGGCAGATCAAGCAGTCCTCTGCTGTATATGTGTCAGGGGCCTCAGGCCTGCTCGTGTACACTGATTTTTTAAACTACTTTAAAAGAGAAAAATATTGTACAAGATGCCCTTTCTTCTTTTAGTCTTACTGGTATAAGGGCATGGTTTCTTCAGACCTGTTTAAAAGTAGGAGTTATTGACATATATGAATAGCAAAAACACCTAGGCTTATTGATGTACAGAATACATTAGCCATCATGAAGCAGGACACACACACACACACACACACACACACACACACACACATGCACACGCACATGCACACACCTCCTACCAAAATGAGAATTTATTTCATTTTGATCTGTTTTTTTAAGACAGACTCTATGTAACTCAGGATAACCTTGAACTCACAGGGATTTTCAGCCTGCCTAATGCTGAAATTACAGGTGTGTGCCACCATATCTATCTATCTATCTATCTATCTATCTATCTATCTATCTATCTATCTATCTATCTATCTATCTATCTATCTATCCTCCTTATTGCTCAAATACCTGTCCACAAACATCTTGTATTTCTTTTATTAAGTCACTAAGTTAAATTAGTGCTACCCATATAAGCATGGCATCCACTTTTAATCTTGTTAGTGATCACATCCTCAACATAGAAACACTCTTCTCCCCAGTAGCTATCAACTGCCAATAACTAGTTCCTTACTAAGGGGTCTATTAATGCTCCTTTCTAGAAAATGTTTCAATTTTCTGGGGGGAAATTCTTCTGGGAAAGTTTTCCATTTGTGACTCACGCTTTGTCAAGCTGGAGGGACAACTACAATTTTGTTCTAGCATGGATTTTTCTTATTTTTCTCAGAACTAACCAAGCTTAACTATGTTTTCTAGTGTTTGGATCTATTTTCCTAGTTAAAGAATAATTTCTTGCTAATGGAATCAACTATTTGCCTAGTGTAAAGAAATCCCAACTGGAAATTCAGCATAATTGGTGTTTCCAGAAAAAATAGAAAAGAAGTTTTCTGAAATGCATAAATTGTTACTGTGAGAAATGTGACCTTAGATACAAGTTAAAAAGTATGATTTAGTCCTAAAATTTATAAAATAATATGCAATGTCAGGAGCAGTAAAAGAAGAAATAAATAATTTTATTTAGATAATTTTATGTTTGTGCTGGAGATCTTTTTTAAACATAACACAATATTTGGTATGGATTTTTCTGTGTTTTGTTATCAATCTGTTAAAATTCTATTGGGTTTTGTTTGTTTTTTGAGAAAAAAAATTTAAAGTTCGGTTGTTAGGGATGGGGGAGGACCTGGAAGAACTTGGAGGATAGAATAAGATCAAAATATATGACAATTTAAAATTTGTTTTAAACTATAAAAATATAATTTTTTGTTATACAAAATAAAATAAATAATACTGATCAAGAAACATTTCACCTTTGTGGCTATGTTGTTGTTAATATTTATTGACAGATGTTTCTTTTAATGGTAAAAAATAAATGAACTGTGTAGAAATAATTTTCTACAGCTTTGGAGCACTGGCACATTTAAATGAATTTGGTGAAATATGGACTAAAACTGAGCTGACATTTTTCTTGTTTGACCTACCATTAAGTAAATTAGCTCATATTTTAAATTGCGGAATGGATCTAGAATAGTGGGTAAATTATAGTATCAGAAACCATAAGAAAAGAATCTTCCTATGTTCTGAGTAAGTTGTTTAAGAGGAATTATGGGTCAATAACTAATAAAGAATATTCAGGGTGCTCTTAGATCATTAAAAAGATACAGATTAATTTATTTTGCTTTATTTTATTGTACTCCATTTTATTTTGATTCCTTAGGTGCCTGTCTATATTCTAAGGAGAAACAAAAGGTGTGGATCTAGATGGAAGAGAAAGTGGGAAGGTGCAGGAAAAAGGAGAGAAGAAACAATAATCAGAATATAAGTTATGAAAAATCTATTTTCAAAAAAACCCCAAAAACTTAAATCTGTAGATTGAGGCTTTAACATCTTTAAAATTTTAAATATAAGTTTGTTGTTCATTTATTTATTTTGTGCTAGAGGAGCACACATATGATAAATGTCTCAGTGGGCAACTTTATGGGTTGGTCATCTCTTTATACTATGTAAGTCCTAACTATCAAATTTAGTTCTTCAGTCTTGCAGCAAACACCTTTGTCCATTGAGATGTCTTGCCTCTCTGACTCCTTCTATCTATCCTGTAGGGAATCCTAAAATTTTCACTTCTTTTAGCTCCCATAATCTGTCATTTCCTACAGATCTATTTGACTTCAGTTTCCTAGTACTTGCTTTTCCCCCTACAACATGTAAAATTTTAGTAGAGACAGGAGGTTATCTGTGAGTTCCAGGACAGCCTGGTCTTCAAGCTAGCTCCAAGACAGCTATGGCTACTCAAAAATCCCTGTCCCAAGCCAGGTGTGGTGGCGCACGCCTGTAATCCCAGCACTTGGGAGGCAGAGGCAGGCGGATTTCTGAGTTCGAGGCCAGCCTGTTCTACAGAGTGAGTTCCAGGACAGCCAGAGCTATATAGAGAAACCCTGTCTCGGAAAAACCAAAACCAAAATAAAACAAAACAAAAAAATCCCTGTCCCAAACTCCTGCCCCCCTGCCACAATTAAGGAGATAAAAATGGTGAGACACATCCTCCCTCATTGTAAGTCTGTAACTCAAGAAGCTGAAGTAGGAAGATTGCTGTAAATTTTGGATTATCCTAAACTGCATAGTACAGGTTTATTTCAAAATGTTGTTTGCGTATGTGTTTTGTGAGGGATGTTCTATACCAGGGACCTTCTCAATGTCCACTTCCCCAACTGCATTTGTAAGTTAGTTAGAATTTTCTAGTCATAGATAACTTTCTTGAATGTGTGGTGTTTCTTTTAAACTAATCTTCTGCCTTCTGCCTGTATATTCCATTTTGTATATTTTGAGAATTTTATACATAAAATTGCTGTATTTGTATGATTTCTATCCATCTCTTCCCCATCTCTACTCCTCTTAGGTCTTCTTTCATCCTTTCTTAAAATGTACAGACACATACATACATACACACACACACACACACACACACACACACACACACAACCTTCTGTGCTCAATTATTGTTTCCCATTTATGCATGTGTTTAAGGCTGGTCACATTTTAGGAGTGAATGACCAAAACAAAACTGGTTCATCTTCCCTCAGCTGCCCTTTACTGCCTTTAGATCTTTATTTAGGGGAAGTGCCTTGAGAAATATTCTTCCATTTATGTTTGGCATGTCAGCTGGTATGGATATTGTAGTATATGCAAGGAACCATACTGAAAGTTTATGGGTTGAACATTCAGTCATGTGTGGAAGACTTGATCCTGCATCAGTTTTTTAGGTCCCCTGACAATCTCTCCACCCTCTCTTCTATGATGTCTGGGTATAGAAGTTGTGTTATAGACATCTAAGCATTTTTTGTTTGTTTGTTTTGTTTTTTTATTTTAAATAAAAACATTTCTATGGATGATGTCTTTTTTTCTTGTGGCATATGATAGTCACTGACTTTTCCATCAAATTGATATTCTGGATGAATGGAAAATATTCACTCTTTCTCAAGAGTATAGGCTGCCAAGATGGAGTGATCATGCCTTATGTCCTTATTTTATTTTTTGTCCAGATAAAATTTCACTATTCTAGACCTTGGGAGAATTTTCTGTCATTTTGTGGTTCTGTTATTATTATTCATGACTTGAACCAAAGAGTACAAATGGAGGGACCCATGGCTCCAGCGGCATATGTAGCAGAGGACGACCTTGTCAGACATCAATGAGAAGAGAGGCCCTTGGTCATGAGAAGGCTAAATGCCCCAGTATAGGAGAATGCCAGGACATGGAAGAGGGAGTGGATGTGTTGGTGAGCAGGGGGAGGAGGGATGGGTTAGGGGATTTTCGGGTGGTGAGGGACCAGGAAAGGGGACAACATTTGAATTGTAAATAAAGAATTTAACTAATAAAAAAGGAATTTTTCATTAAATGCAGTTTTCAGCCAAGGAACTATTCATTAGCAATTTGTACATTACATGTTCATATTTCTTCTCTTTAAAGCATATTGTTTGGTTCATCTCAGATGTTAATATATAGGGAGCACATCGAAGGTGAAAATATTGTTCTGTAGGGTTTTCTATGTACAGCGGAAGCTCTTGGCCTACTTTCATAAAATATAAAGGGCTACCTGCCAAGGTATTTTAATACCCTCACATTTGCTAAAAATATTGTAAAGAGTAGTATGCAAATGTATGTACATATATGTATTAAATGTGCCCACATATGTATAGTCACATATACTTAAATACTTGCTTTAGGTGTTATATACATGAACATGTACTTCTGTGTAATATATGGTCATATGTATGTATGTATGTACCATGCCTGACTGTGTGAATATGGAACAGAGCCAAAATGTTACTGCCAGTTTTGCCTAGCCATTCATAGTTTATGGGGGCATCATGGCAATTATTTTGATGACTCTGGTACAGGAGGCAAAAACAATCTTAAAAAAAAGCTCATTAATTGAAAGAGTATTGAGACAAGCACATTTCAGCAGAAAAAACCAGGGACATTGTTTTGACAAAGAAAATTTTATGTATTTCTCAGGAATGAGCCTGGACTGGGCTTGGGAAATGATCTGCCAGCCACTTTGGTTTGTGACAGGGCTCTTAGACAAAGTACTTTGTAGATCCCGATGACTACATAGCCCTAGCACTTCATATTAGATGCTACAAAGTGGGACTAATATTCTCTCACCTCAGAAGTCTTACCTTACAATGGCTTGGGAAAGGTTGATATAAGTGACCGATGGGTTTTCGGTGATTTATGTTTAAAGAAAGCGAACCTCTGATTGTCTCAACCTTACCTTAGGTAAATGCACAAGGATTCCATATGCCAATACTTGAAAACATCATTAACTCCTTAGAGAAAAGATGATTTGAGAAGTTCTTGACCAGTCATTAGCCAAAATGAGGATACCAGCCTCACACTCCCACTGAGGTATTTATTACTTTGGGACAGTGCAGTGGGTCATAGAGAACTCTTTTAGAATCTGATGGCAATTATGAATCCTTTCTTTAGTAAAATGTACATACTGAACATACACATGTTTTTCTGCATGTAATTTCATTTTTGGGAAGTCAAAAGTTCTTCCCTTCCCCAGATCATTCCTTTTACCTGTGTTGAGAACCAACTATTTAGATATCCAGTATTTGGCAGTAAAGTAGCAGAATGGAAAATAAACTGAAGCTAGAAACTATATTTCAATTTTAGTCCCATATCTGCTTCCAACTATTCCAAATCTGTGAATATCTAAGTTTCAGTTATTTTCATGTATATAGGCTTTCTTTGTATTTTGAAAAGAAACCTCTGTTCCCTATTAAGTAGGCTTCTTGAAAGCTTTGTGGTGCTAATTATATTCTGACTAAAATCTTTATGTGGAGACTATAGCTCTCTGGCATCTCATTTCCTTTTCCTTACATGGCATATTCATAAGATATCAAAGAGGACTTCAAATAGATCACCTAGGCAAAGGGACAGAGTACATGAAAGGCAGGCTGTGAAGAACATGTTGATGCTGCCTGTCCAGGTGAGCTTATCTGAGTTTATATGCTTCCCTCTTTGTTTTCTCCTGGACTGGCATGGAACAAAAATAAACAGTTGTAGCCTCCACAGGGAGGGACTCTGCCATGTGTTGGCTCTAGCATTGTCAGTTTTTTTTGTTTTTTTTTCTTTTTTTGCCAGTGTAGTAACAATATAATATTTTCCTTTGCATTCCACATGCTTGTAAAAGAATAGGAACTTTATTTTCTAACACCTGGTGCTTTTTATTTAGCACAAACTTAAAAGCAAATCTCCCCAAAGGAATGTTCAAATGTCATCACACAACCAGAAATAAACAGTAAGGAGTGATGCTCTCCAGATACCCATCAAATATCTACATCCCATTTTAAGATTTGTAGTCTAATCCCAACATCCAAGTTTGTAGCTTCCGTGCACTTGTCCCACCACATAGCAATACAGACTACTTTTAATGTGATCTCATAAAATCAAGAATTAACAGTCTTCTGTGGTAATTTATTGCATTTTTTATAGAGATCTAATCTGAGGACTAGATGTACTTTTTAAGTTTATATCCTTAGCCCTACTTCTATAGGGTAAAGTTGGCAACTTAAATATAATAATGTCTTGAGCTCTCTCTTTTTTGACCCAAATGCTTCCCAAACACCATCTAAATCCTCACAACCAACACACACAATGTATTATTAGGCACTCAAAATTGGCTGAATTTAAAGATATTTACTGATTTTTTTAATCCCCACTGTACAGATGAAGAAACAGAGAGACACAGAGGTCAAACACTGGTACAAGCTGCAGGGAAACTTTAATAGGATCCAAAGGAATAAAGCCATTATGAAGAAGGTACCATTTGTATTCAAGAGGCTTTGCCTCATACCATACTACACCCCAAAGGCAGTTCTCCATTCGACCTGTTCTCATGAGGGACACAGCCAAGGTCTGTTGCTGGGGTTGGAGGAAGGTAGTGTCATAGTGTTAGAATGCCACAGACAATTGGGCAGTGCTTATTTAAAATAAACAGTTTCTCAAGGGTCTTTTTAGAGCAGTAGATTGCATGAATAACAGCGGCCATGGAGGAGACCTCTAATTATTTCACTTCTAACTGAAAATATAGAGGTGACAGTGGGAGCAGAAGCAGAAGTCACATGAACAAAAACCACAAACTAAATAAAAGCAAAATGAAGACAACCCCTTCTCCAATAAAATTAAACCCAGCCCACCCATTAATCAAATAAGCAAAACGAACCCAACCCAAAACAATTACACAAACACACATACATAGAGTTATTAGCAGGAATAATGGACAGAGATTTTCATGAAGGTTTGTTTTACATTTTCTCTGGAACAAAATGTACTTTTAGCCTGTGTATCCCTCATGGTACTTGTTGGAACATTACGGTGTGTCAGAATAACAACATCCGATTTCAGTTATCATTTTCTTTCTTGTAAACACCAATTCTCTTGTGAATTTACATCTGCTGAATTCCGCCAAAGGAGAGAATATCATTCCTTTTATGGGAGAATTTTATTCCTCTTACCTTGGCTTTTCTTATCTTCCTTCAGAAGGCCCAAGCGTCACAGTAGTTTAGTTGACCAGGAAAAATATGTTGATGATGGAACATTTTCTTTGGTAAATGGACACGAAACACTAACTTAAAACCAACCAAATAAGTTTCTTTGGTTAAGTGGACATTAATGTCTTGGTTGGAATTAATTAAAAGAAAATAATTAATTTTGCTGAGATCATTCCTTCTCTTTTAGGAATTGAAAAAGCAAAATTTTATGAAGACTTAATTTTTTTGAGAAATTTCTACAATGTCATCTCCATGGTGAAGTTAGACCGATGCTGTCAGATCACAATTAATAATTAATAATAAATATGAACAAATACACAATTGCTCAACAATAAATTACTTTTGGCATGCAGTCCTCTGATAGAAAAGTTCATTTTACAGTCAGAATTTCATAAACCTTAATTTCAAATGCTGAAAAAGAGAATGTGACAAGTTTGGAGAAGGTGACAAGTTTGAAAATGCCCTCCATTTAAAAATATAACATCTCAAGATACACAGAAACTCAACCAAGTTGGAAAACTACTATGTGTCCTAAAACAAAGTTCCACAGTAAGTCATTCTGGTTGACTAAATTGATGATTAAATTCTCAACAAAATTCATTTAATTGGTGCATTGTTGGGTCAGTTTTGTGAAATCACTAAGCTGTGGTGTTTCACATGGCTAACACTAGATCAATGGCAGATTTAGAACACACTGTTCAGAAAACAGTTTAGCAGCATATAATTTAAGAATAAAACCAATCCCTTCTTCAATTGTCTTTTATAAATAATAGCCTGGTTGCAGGCCTATAAGAGAGAAAACTGATTGAACATCTAATATGCAAACTTGCCATTTTGTGAAGAATATACTTGTCTTTAGATTTAAAACTCCTCCTCTTCTTGTTCAGTGAACAACCCATTAGTATGACTGCTTAGTGTGTCTGCAGGGGAGATTGAGCAAGCAGCATATTTGTTAGAACTTTTTAGACAAAAGCACATGAGAGCAAAAGCACAGATTATCACTTGCTGTGATTACATTGCAATCATTTGGGCATTTTTGCTGTTTAGAAGGATAGTAGCCAACCTTAATCCAAAGTGTTTCCATTCCAGACATTAAAGACATGTTTGTTCCACGGCCAAAGAAGCCTTATGTTCCCATCTTATGTATGAATTTTAAAGGGTAGTAGCTACCTACAGTAAAATATACAATTGTCCTGCTGTGTCTTCAGCATGTTGAAATGATGGAACTCCTCTAGTAGTGTAACCTGGGTCAGTCATTTCATTCTTCAAGGTCTGTTTCACCCATTGTGGAGAATGAGGAAGTATTACAATATGTCTGCTAAAGTCCTGAAAGGTAATATGCCTTTTGGAAATGCTTACCACTATAGGTGACTAAAGAAGCTACATCTTTAAAAAGGAAAGACATTGTAGCTATTTGCCTCAAATGTAACCCAGGGTTTGGCTTCGTTTTTATGTATTTAAAGAAATACAGGGGTCTGAGGGCCGCATACATATCCCCTTAGGATCAAACTGTCATTGTTTAGATTGATGAAACATTGCCCTTGTAGATACAACTGTTCAACTGTATAAATATCTGGGCATGTTAATGTACAGAGAGCCTTATAATGAAGTAGAGAGATAGCAAAAAGGCATTTTAGGGGAGGGGAGGTACAGCCAGCTTAGCAGGGAAGGTTGGCTGCTATTGTGGATTGGTTTGTCCTGGTGATTATTTGTATCCAGGAAATTCCATCTATTTTCCTTTGAGCCCTTTATCTCCAAGCACTTTTATAAAGTTTCTCATTGCCAAGTCTTAGTCTTATCAAAGGTCTTCTTTTTCTCCACTAAGTCAAGTAGAAGTCATCACATAGCCAAAACATTCTGGCACTTGTTGGCCAATAAACATTTTGGTGTTTATTTTCTTTTCCTCATATATGTGGGCAGATGTTGTTTCTGGATATCCATGCAAAAGTGCATGTAGGGCTAAACCACAAACATCTGTACCAGCTGGCTTTTCTTTTTTGGTAATATAGATACTCTGTATGTTCAAATAGACACCTGCTTTTCTTCCAACATGCCAGATATTTCAGCTTGACTCTGTGGCTTTGCACCCTCAGAGGTTCCTGCCAAGAGCTGTAACTAATAAAGTAGACCCTTTTCATGACAGGGAACAAGATATTCTGAAATAGAATTGCCCCAATTCTGTAATGCTGGAGCTGTCATGGATTTCTGGGTGCATTAACTGCACCATACAGGTGTTAAAAGGTGCATCAGTGGAGGAATATGACAAGTTCATTCAAGAAAAAATAAACTTGGCTCACCTAAGAGAATTTGGGGGTAATACTCAATTTCAATTTGTGGATGACATTCAGTCTACCGCATCTGCTTCAAAGGTTCTGGTTTCCTCTTGCTGGTCAGAACTTTCACAGAATCTCCTTGAGTGTTGAGGTGCTAGATGAAACAATGAAGACCTCAAATGACAGAACCTAAGTAGAGTTACTTCTCTGCAAAAGTTTAGGAAACCTTGTTGTTTGAACAATGCTTAAACCTATTTTTGTCATAACAGCTGACCTTGCAATCGGTTGCATTTTATTACAATACCTGTAACTTGTGCAGTATAGGTAAAATAGGATCCTGCTTATTAATAAGCATTCCTTTATTTGATCTTACTTAAAATACTACAAGTCATGTGTGCGTGTGTGAGAGAGAGTAAATTATCATAGAAACCCTTTTGCTTTAATAATTTTAAAGATGCCATACCTATTATCCTCACCTTTTACTTTTTCCCCATGTCTGTTTCTTATCTGTTTTTTAAACAGAGCAACTTTGACTTTAATTGTTTCAGCAACATAAGCTTTTTGTTCTTGATAAGACCTAGGGTGAAAATGTATGAAGCAGACACTATCACACTGTGGTAATTTGGTCAACCACTCGAGTACTATCAATATCCACCATTTCTACACACTCAATTTCTTCCCGGTTTTCAGGATTTTTCTTCTCTTTCCTTTTTTTCTTAGAGGGTGGCAGGAAAGTAAGTATCACAGGTAAAATGGCAAAGCAGTGAAAGAAGGTGACAAATGCTATTAAAAACAAGCACCTGAACAGTGTACAGGTCAGATTTGAAGGCACAGCTGCAAGAGGAAATAGACCAACAATATAACAGAGGTAACTCTGTAAAATAGCTACCCCATGCACTTCCAGGGCATTTTTAACCCATTTAGTTCTTGTAAAATCCTTGCCTAGAACAAATGTGGATAACAGTGGAGCACAGTTGTCAATTGTGTAGTTAATTCCATAAATTAAGCATAGCACAGAAATGCAATCCAGTTCGACTTTCCATAATGTCATGAAGCCTATCACTCCAAACTCCACAGACACAACCGTGAGAGTGATCCAGACATTAATCAGTGAATCTGCTACCAGGAATGCCGAGAAGAAGAGCAGGAACAAAGCACTGATGCAGGAGTTGTGCAGGGGGGCTCCCAGAGAGGAGGCATATCGATCCATGTACACAAAAGACGGATTAAAGACAATGAACTTCACCTTGGAGGTGACTGAAAGCCTCCTCAGAGTCTCCAAGAGATCATAGAGTTCTTCTCTGTTTGTTTCCATAGTCTTGGCCACCAAAAACATTCTAGAGGCCACCACATCAACCTCATCATTGTACTTTTTAGAGAAGATGATGTCCTCTTGAAAATGTGAAAATTGAGGAGCTTTCAGGAAGGAATTCCTCAACATGTCTGTGAAATTTTTCTTAGGCAAGTCAGTGGACACATTGAGCTTCCGAAGATAATTTAAATAGCTTTCAAACCAGGATATCCGCACAAAACCCTTAGTGTACTCTAGGACGTCTTCTTGGACACTAGAGTTCCAATATTCTATGGACTCATATATATAAAACCCAATAACAGGACTGTAGTTGTTAAAGTACTTTTGGTGGGCAGTAGTGTACTCAATGGTTTGTGTTGCAGTTGCTACAATGTTACTAAGGTCTGACCCTTCACTGACCTGCAGATAGCCCATTAAGGCAAAGGAAATATAAATAAGGTAAAAGAGGACTACAAAAGGCTTGACATAGGTGTTGGTTATCCAGTCACAGTAATAGCGTTTGAGGAAACATACCAATAAGTGACTCTCATAAGTGTTTGCTTCCTCGCCTTCAGCTGTTTCCTCACTGAATCTAGCTGTCAGAAGAAACCTATACCATGCTGGCTTCTCCTGTAATACCTCAGGCTTTGGAACTTTTCTACAGAATATACTATGCTGGTAATTGTTTTCTATGTAGCCAGTGAACACAAGGCTGGAACCATAAAATGAGAGTACATAGAGGTAGTTGAAGAGGATTGCAATACAGGAGTTGCAGCAGAAAATCCTGGCTGCCTCGATGTTCGTGAAAGGGCTGGCCCCTATGCCAAAGGTGACCAAGTACATGGCAGTGGTGAGAGAGAAGGAGAGCATGGAGTCTGCATAGACTTCTGCAGTTCGCTCTTTAACATGTTGGTCCTCTCTGGTTTTCCTCCACGAGGATAACATTTCAAAAGTCCCGTATAATCCATGACCTGAAATGGCAGAAAAATAAAGACAAGAGCAAAAGTTTTAAGGAACAAATCTTTATAATTAGTGGTATCAATTTGATCATGGGGACTAAATGGATCTTAGTAAATATAGGCAGCTTTAGTGGTAGCAAGTTTAGAAATGCCAGAGTTTTTCCTGTTGGAAAGTAGACCTGTGTTTTGGAGAATCGTTCATGGTTAGCCTGTTCTAGGATAGATAGAGGAGCATAAATCTTCACAGTCCTTACTAGTCTGAGTAGATCTGGGCCTATGTCCTTTAGAAGTTATAAACATCAATAGCTTAGGTTTGTTTGGCTCCAGAGAATATTGAAGATACTGATCATTTTGTTTTGTATTTCCACAGGTCTGATAGGAGGGGTCGGTACAGAGGAAAGCAGTGGGCAGAGTATTCTCAATCAATGTGTGTACCTTATGTTAAAATGGATCAAGCAGACCTGTACCATTTGTTGAAGATGCTTTCTTTTTTCCCATTGTATAGTTTTGGCTTCATTGTCAAAAATCAAGTGTCAGCACCCTTCCCCTGGGCTGCCGTGTTTGGTCTCAGTGGGAGAGGATGCTCTTAGTCTTGCAGTCACTTGATGTGTGCCAGGGCATGTTGGTACCCATGGGTAGCTTCTCCTTCTTTCAAAAGAAGGAGAGAGGGGATGGGGAGAAGGATATGTGAGGTGGGATTTGGAGGAGAGGATGGAGGAGAGCTGCTATCAGGATGTAAAGTAAATAAATAAATCCTATATGCAAAAACAACAAAATTGGTCAAGTAGAGGGCTTCAGTGATATTTAGGTTGAGTATTAATAGAAAACTAAATCAAAGTCTCTCTTTTCTTCACTAAACATAAGGGTCTGAAGCAATAAATCTGAGAAACAGAGGAAATCAAAATAAGTAGAAATAAGTTTGAGTGCAGAATAAAACAAGAAGAAAATTATAGAACAAACAATATTGATGTGAACCCTCATTGCTATTAATGAAAATGACAATCAGATTCAAGGTTTATGGCCTGCACTTATCTGTATAAATTTATTTCTCCAGTTCTAGTTGTTCACAGATAACATATCAAGTATACAGTGCCTCTGCCAACTTATTGATACTATTTGTCAGTGGCCTCTGTGGGAGAAGATCAAGTTAGGAACTTTTCTTAACTTGTTAGGGCTCTTGGCTCCCAGTTTAGGATTCCAGCAACACTGGGGTGGCATAGATTCAGTGGCTGTCCGAGTTGTAACTGCATTCCACTTCTTGGAAATTGAGCATGCCTTCTGTGCCTCTCCTGGTTGGAATGAGGCACGTCCTTCTGCACATCCCTAAACTACTATAGCATTGAAAACGCCATTAAAATGACCCAGTGTGGCTTTTGATAACCCCTGTCTTGGCATTGTGATTAGAATATCTAATTGTCTGCTTCTACACCTTTGCAAATTCAGTCCCATTATTGAGGATAATACTGTACTCTGGTATGATAGTCTTGTTTTGGAAAAAAGCAATTTAAAATATTCAGCCACATATGTCAGTGGAGTGAGTCACCATTAACTTCTATGCAAAATAACTGGGTAAATGTCTAATCTTGCACCCAGGCTGGTATTTGTATCCTTGTAAATTCCTGAGCTCACACCTGAGTACCCATTACAAAGTAATAATACAGGCCTGTTCCCTCAGAGGGATTTGTCATTCATCTTAATTTATTAGACATCGTTTTACAGCTACTTTTAGAGGTCAGGCCAAGACTGTAGATTTGATTACTAGTACCATGGCCTCCATTAAATTGGAGCACCTAAATTCCCCAGATATGAAGTAAAAAGTGTACTTGTTGACTGGTGTTCTGCAGTTAATTATGTTTTAGGCAGTTAACAGTGCCCAGTCTCAAGAGGGAAAACTAGTTATCAAATCTGTTTCCAATTTTCTCTGAATTGACAGGCCAACCTTTGATTAAAAAAAAAAATCTTTGTCAATGAGTAAGAAGACTAATACCTCTAAAACATCAGTGCCCTTGGGAAATAATACTGACCATTTTATCTGGGAACATGAAAAACAATAAAACTTTGGAAGGTAAATGCCCTTGAAGAGGTTGATAAAAAGTCCAAATAGTTTTGAGAGTATTTACTTGTTGGAAAAATACTCCAAAACAAGACATTAATACTGAGTATTTAAATATGGTAAGAAAACAAAGATCATATAGCAGAATTAGTTAATCCTATGGTAGAATTTTGGCTAGAATTAAATGTAAATTTTAATATACAATTAAATATAAATGAAAAATAAATTAGTGTGATATTTTATAGTGATATTATCTGACACGATATTTTCTGCACATTATACTAGGACTATATTTCTTAGTGTATTGCTGAATAATCTTGGGAGTTGAATGAGAAAACACTTGAATTAACAGAGCAAAAGGGTGATAAAGTTCCAGAATGAAAATAATCACATTCAAGGAAAGATGAAAAAACATTGTTAGTTTGTCTCCAGTTCCGTTGCTGTCATTTAAAAGCCCACTCATTGTATACAGTTCCATCTTTTTCATTGAGTCTTGAGTCTTTTTGCATGTTTTTTGGTTCAGAGGGAATTTCCAAAGAGAATTTGAATTTTATTTTCAGGGGCTCTTGGAAAGAACCCTTCCTTTTTTCTCCCCTCCTCTGTTCTCCCCTTCCCTCCTATCTACACCTCAGTCAGTCAAGGGAGAAATGAGTGCCAAGAGAGTTATAGGTGCCTCTTAGGGATTTGTTAGAAGCCTGGAGTGCCTGCCTGGCACTAGTCTCAGGTTACAGCTGCATGTTTATGCTTAAGAGGTTGGCTTCCTATTATCTTAAAGGAAAGATAAATTGTGGAAATCCTGTTTCCTGGCTTGGACTCTAGAAGAAATACACTCTAAGAGCCCATAAATGTCCCCCAAATTCCTTCTATATCCAGAATTATCATCACATTTCCTTTAGTTTTGGCCTATAAAGGTATAGTTTTAATTGCAAACTGCTTTGGGACAATGGTGTATGAAAGCAGCTTCCCTTATTGGGGGGAAACTGGGACAGAAAATGGGGCTGCCTGAACAGTAATTAGGAACATTTCAGCACATAAAAACATCCTGCCAGCCAGCCCTGACTTTATCTTTTCCTGCTATTCCAGAAACTTGGAAAGATAGAGTCACACAGGGGACTCCCAGTCCCAACTTACAAGGGAGTGGGGTGGGGGGTAGGCAGTGGGGGGGGCAGGGCCGGTGTCACTTCTTTAGCTCTCTTAACATAGGGGCCAGAGTACAGCAGGCAGGAATTGGAGGTCAAATCCTACAGGGTGTAGTCTAATGTACTGCCTGTAGACTGAAGACATTTTTTTTCTGAGCTTTGAATATTATTTTCTTCATCAAAAAAGAGGTACTTTGAAAGTATTGTTGTTTGCTTTGTGTTTAATTTAAATCATTATTTGGAACTGGAAAGATAGTTGGAAAAGGTGACTACCAGCAAGCCTGATGACCCAATTTCAGTCTCTAAGACTCATGTGATAGGTAGAGAGAACTGACTGATACAAGTCATTTTCAGACTTCAACATGCTTGCTATAGCTGCCTTGGTAGATTATAAATCATGCTGAAGGCTTTGGCTATATCCCAGAAAAGAGCTTTGGTGGACATGAGAATTAAATTTTGAGTATGCCTCAAAGTCACCTGGAAGGTGTGTGTGGGTGTGTGTGTGGGGGTGTGTGTGACAAATACATGTGAATTTAAGTCTCTGAATTAGGAGCTCTATAGCAGACTCTGGTAGCAAAGTCCACTTGGACAACTACTAGAATGATATCTAAACATGGTGTTTGTAGTACATCATAAGTTTGGCAAATATGGGGTTTGGAGAGGTAGTGGGTGTCATGGCTTATAATCAAAGTGACAGGTCACAATCTCAGACTTTTACTGTATCATAGTGAGGATGTCAGGTAACCATTTCATATAGTCAAAGCAGAAATCAAATGACTCACCGAGGGGAACTATTAAATGGTACAACTTATTCTATCACATTTTGAAAACAAAGCTTTTGAAGCATTTTCTTTTCAAAGCATGCCTACTGTTACATGATTAGGAGCCCATGAGTAGTAACACACACACACACACACACACAAACACACACACACACACACACACTTCCAAGTTGTAATTATTCATAAGCAATTACTTTGAGGTGGCAGAGGATTTTAGTTAAGCCCTGGGCTAAGGAAAGTAAAACTCTTGAGCACTCACACACACAGCCTGTGCCAGGAATGTGAATCTGAAAGGGAAGCTGCTTTTATTAATTTAATTAGCAATGGACTATGGGACTATCTGTCCTCTAGTAAAATAAAATAATAAAGGATTTAAACTAACAATTCTACTTCTTTTCCAAACATTATTTTTGGTATCTGTATATGTAGTGACCTTCCAGTGTTTAGAACTAATGAAGAGAAAAAGCAGCACAGATGATAAATAACACTAATGCTAGAAGAAACTCAGCAGCCTAATCCTACAGTCACTTAGGATGACTTTCAGGCATACTCAACAGATTAAATCTCACTTTCACCCAAGCTCCTTTCTGGGGTATAGCCAAAGCCTTCAAGGTTGTTTATAATCTATCAAGACAGGAATTCACTAGCAAATAGTTGAGAGTTAACTCTAGCCAATAGATATGCTTCTAGAAAGCTGCTCATAAAGTGACTCACGTTTTAAATTTATTTAATGTTTTTCATGATAGCTTCTGAGAGATTTGTTTTTGCTTGCTTGCTGTGTCAATGACTAATCATAGGAATTGATCTACTCTGTACTTCTGGAATTTTGTGTTTAGGTTTTCCTTGTTCCCAGATTGCTTTGTCTTCCCCAAAGCTCACAGATACAGCATGGAAACTGACTGCTGCCTCTGGATGCTCCTCAGGTTTTTTCAGGTTTTAATGCCTTCCCTACTAGCAGGGATGTCCTAATCTTTGGTTCCATGAGGAATTATTAATGAAAGTTACAATAAGATGGCTTACTGGTAGATCATGTTTAAGTTTCAGGATGAAAACGTTTAATATCAAGAGAAAGTGAAGTCACCTATAATGTACCTGTAACAAATTTCATATACAGAATAGATTACAAACTCTATTTAAAAAATACTTTGCTGTTAGACAAGTTTCATGATGTAGCCTGTGTTTATAAAATGTTTTTCTTCAATAACATCTGCATAAATTTATGATATTTGTTATATCAAGAAAGAAATTTCAAGAATAGATATTTCTGGATTCAGTAACATCTATCATTTAGGAAGAAGTTCATTAATGGGGTTACATTTAAACTTTGTCAGTTATAAACATGTACTTTGAAATATGAAATGTTTGGCTTATCCTAGCCTGTTTTGTCTCACAGTTAAGAGTAAAAGTGTACTCTACTTAAGTAAAGACAGATGCTTACATCTGGGAAGGTTATATTTTTATTCGCTATTTTATTTATTTACATTTTAAATGTTATCCATCTTCTTGGTTTCCCCTCCACAAACTCCCTATCCCATCCCCCTGTCCCCTGCTTCTATGAGATTGCCTCCTACCCACTCACCCCTCGCCACCCTAGCATTCCCCTACACTGGGATATTGAGCCTTCACAGGACCAATGGCCTCCCCTCCCACTGATACAAGATAAGGTAATGTATTTTCTGCTACACATGCACCTGGAGTCATGGGTCTCTCCATGTGTACTCTTTGGTTGGTGGTTTAGTCCTTGGGAGCTCTGGGGGGGGGTCTGATTGGTTGATATTTTTGTTCTTCCTATGGGGCTGCAAACCCCTTCAGCTCCTCTTGGCATTCCCCTACATCCTCTATTAGAGTCCAATGGTTGGCTGTATCTGTATTGGTCAGGCTCTGACAAAGCCTATCAGTAGACAGCATGAAGCTATATATCATATACATGT